>ARYC01001299.1:0-53329 GCA_000711775.1 Oxytricha trifallax | reverse complement strand
TTCAAAGTTTGACTTCCATTTTTATCAAACTTTTTCCATTAAATTTCTCCTAATAATAATTAATTTAATTAGGTGGTGCATCTAATTTATTTAGAACTTAATTAGGAGGTTAAATTAAAGTTCAAAAACCGTATTAGGAGGTACATTAAAAAAATTAAATTTTAAAATCTCCCCTCCTAAATTTACAAGAACAGCTTTAGGAGCACCACCTAATTTTACAAAACACATTTAGGTGCATTTTAATGAATAAAATGGATGAATTAGTTTATAAATTATCTCTAAATCTAAGAAATATAAAACTAATGTCTCGGACTCTGTTCTCATTAAACCTCTCTAAACCTTTCAGAATATGCTCTTACTCTTGTATAAAGGTAAAATTTAAATAGCTTGTATAATTATTAATAGTATTTATAAAATGAGCGGTAACTTACTTAGAAAAGCGGCATTGCTTGGTATAAGCCAGCAAAAACTTTCTTTCATGAATCAAAAGAAAATTGAGACTTGCGATGCCTCTACCTAGTACGAACCTGAAATTTTCTAACTTTATGTATCAGACTTTGAATTTAGCAATTCAGTTGTTAAATAGAAATGCAGAGCTAAGAAATTTAATGCGAAGTTCCAATGAAAATGGTTGAAGAGGAGTAAGAGAAAAAAGAAATAAAAGCATTACATTTGTGTGAGGAGTGTGAGAAGAACTTCACTTATAAATCTGCTCTTAAGCGTCATATCTTAGAGCAGCATTCTAACAAGCCCAGCTCTATCTTAAGCATGATAAGATAGATGGAAAATATTTCTGCCCTTACTGCAATAAATAATACAATCATTCAAGAGATCTAAAAGTTCATCTATAATACCATCATGGCAAGAAGTTTGAAGTAATAGATCCAGAGACTGGTGAGGTCTTCCTTTAAAAAAGAAAGCCAAGAGACCCTTTAGAAACTTTTGGAACAAAGAGTAAAGAAAGAAAATAAACTTATTAAAGCAGTAAGAAACCTCCCAGCCTCAGAGATAGTAAAAATCACTCTTATTATGCATGCACTTAAACTTCCAATATTGAATATAATTGACCTTAAAGATTGTAAAGAAAGTTATATTATCCTTGAGGATAAATTTGAGAAGAAAGTCATAACAGATAAGTAGTTCGCATACAAGATATATCCATTCAACTACTTCAAATGCGATGACAAGTATCAAATGGAATTCGTAAATGAATACCAAGCACTACGAAGTCAAGAGATAGATAGTGCAGATTTATAATAAAGCTCGATGCTATTCTGCTTGCTCAAGATCATGTAGCTTTTCTTCTTCCTCTATATTAAATGACATTAAGAGACTACATTTAAGATTAAAGGATACCAAAGTACTTACCTCTTATTCTTACAAATGTTTGCAAAGGCATTGAGGAGCTGTACACTCTTGGATATGTTCATAGAGATTTGAAGCCTGAGAATATAATGCTTGACTTTTCACCTCTCAGAGTAGTAATAATAGATTTCAATAGATCATAGAGAGTTGAAGCATCAGGACTTGGCAACGTGTATGGTACTCCTGGATACTTTCCAGAAAGAGAGGACTGGAGTAATGGTGATATTAAGTGGGATATATGGGCTCTAGCAGCAATTATTTGTGAATGTGATATGGCAAGAAATGATTACTATAGCTGCAAAAGAGAGAAAGATTCAAAACAGAGAATACAGCAATATCTAGACTAGAATAAGATAAAAGGCAGAATGAAAGACATGGCTGAGTAGATAATTATTAAGCCTAATCACAGAGCTTACCATACAATAGACTAAATTGTAAGTTGGATAGGAGATAAAGTTTAGAAAGCTGCCTCATGATGCTAAAGTACTGTTTGAGTGAATAATAAAAATAAAACACTTGCATTACACACTAATTTATATTACATTATAACCCTAAACACCTACATAAACCCTATCAAAACCCTAATAAAGCATGCGTTAATAGTCTACTTTCATCAATCAAAAACTCAATCAAACAACTTCAGGGGTTTTGGGGTTTTGATTCCTCATGAAAAAATAAAGATTCCTAAAAATATGGAGGAATAATTTAAAATATAATTATTATTGATTGTATCACGAAGATCATTTTCGGCAGATACGAGATATTAATCAAGTTGACTAATTGTGCTATAAAAAGCCAATCCCAATAACCATTAAAAATTTACAAATTTTAAAATAATAATTTTTAAGTTTTATTAATAACCCCATAAATGAGTATACGTATGATAATTGACGGTATCTCGATTCCTAGAATTATGTTTACAAAACTATATTAATAAATAAAGAATGATTATAGATAATCCAAATCTAATAATGCCAAAACAATTATAAATAATTGTAAATAATTTTATTAAAATGCCTTTTTAGTTTAAATAATAATGAATGTTATATTTCATTTAGTAAGCTTAGAATTAAGAAGATTATGATTTTTAAAGATTAGTGTAATTTATTTAATTTATCATTTTAATTCCTTAGTTTATTTATATTTAATAAGAATACAAAAAACATTGAAATCATGCCCAATTATATTATGTTTAAGATTATTAAATTTAGAATTTGTTTTTGTTTATTGAAATTTATTACAATTATTTAATAACTTTTCCATTTTATTAAATAACAAAATATGTGAATGTAATAAAAAGATTTTTAATTATAAAATATTCAAAATTAATTAAACTAACTAATTTATATTTAAATTCAATTCAACATTTGCTATAATGGCGATATAAACCCCAATATTTATTAAATTGCTAATTACTAGTCTCCCCTTAATCGAATAAAATATCTTGTATTAGTCTATATTTTATTAAATTATTTATTATTATATTATAGTATTTAAATATATATATATATATTAGTCTGTAAATATTCTAAGAACTTTGGCAACCCCAAAACACGCAAAAGCAAAGTAAGCGTATGTGCCAGCATGATTATAATTTTCATCTAATAAGTCCCCTGTCATTAAAATTGCAAGTCCATAAATGAATGAAAATTAATAAAAAATTAAAAAATAATATTATAAATCTTAACAAATTTAAAATATTATCAAATTTAAAAAGAAATATTGTAAATTTTTAAATATAAAAATGTATTAAAAGAAAAGAAAAACTATAGTTTTATAAATTTTTTGGGAATGTTAAAATAAATTAAAATTGGATAAATAATTATATTGCGATTATGTGGCTGTAAAACCACGTAACTTGAAAATCAACGTTAGAACCCATCCACCCTTCAACGGTTATCATTAGAGAATTTATGATCAATTTAATAAAACAGTAGATATATGTTTATATGAAATTGGGGATACTTTTAATAATAATTAAGTATCAGCATTATATTATGAAATTCAAAATTATTATAGAAATTTTCTTAATTAAAATATTAAAAACATCATATTAGCATTAAATTTTATGAGATGACCTTGAAATTAAGCAATACCGCTTAATCTTGAATTCTGATCAAGAAAATAATACTGGAAATAATAATTACATAATTATTTTCAAAAGTGTAAGGTGTTTCATTTATCATCATTAATAATTGTTAGTACGAGGACTATTTTTGACCTCATAATTATTATAAATAGCCTAAAAAATTAAAGCTTTTTATTAAAAATTATATTTTAATTAACATACCATTCTACAATAGATGAGGTTTCATGTTTAAGAATTACTTTAAGACTCTACTATATTAGATTAGGATACATTCAATATGAATTTTTAAATTTTAATTATTTCTGGTAAAAATTAGGGGGAAATTTACTCTCCAAAAAATTTATATGCACCTTAGGATTGAAGTTCCAATAAATTGAAAATTTAATGTTGGGAGCAGGAAACTTCCTACCCCAAAAATTATATCTTTATTATCTATTTTTTCATTTTTTATATCTATATTTTATATATTGTAAATTATAGAATGCTTTAAGAATAGCTTTGTGTAATATTAATGGTAGAAGAGTGAAGTATTTGCATTTATTCAAATTTTTTATCACTTCCTTTGCACTTTGATATTATGATCTTACTCTAGAATAAATGTTAATAATTTAAAAATGATCCAGATATAATTTTAACTTTAATATTTTTGAAATATATGTTTTATGAAACTTAATTATATATACCATATTTTATTACTTTAAAATATTATATAATTAAATTAAATTATTGATTATTTATTTCTATTAATATTTTTAAAAAAATATAAAATATTAAATGTTTTGATAATTTTTTCATATTTTATCTTAAAATAAAAAAATATTTTTTAATGATATTTTTATTTTTTAAAAAATGAACAAAAATATAAAATTTAAAACTTACTTAGTTTCTTTTGAAACTGGTCTGGATAAAATCAAAATCATTATAAATGAAGCAAATGCTACGCTAGTATGATTTTATTATTTATTTTATTTTTAAAAGGATATATATTTTTATGATTTTTAACTTATAATAAAAGCTAAGACTACTTTTATAAACTAAATATTTTTTTATTCTTTAATAATTTAATTTATTAATATCAGTTTTTATATTAAGATTATATAAGAATTTTAGTTCAACAATAATTATCTTTTTATCATATTCATATTTTCAATTTTATTAGATATATTGTGATGTAGGAATAATTTTCTTATAATTATTTTGTCTTCTTAAAATTTTCTTATAGTTATAATTAATTAATATGAAGAAGTTTAAATGCTTGAAAATCATATGCCCCTGCAAAAGCTGTGATTAACATTACAATAACCATTATTTTTAATAATTTAATGAATCTAATGTTTTATGCATATTAATTTCTATATATTAAATATATAACCAAACTTAAGTTTTCCAAGTTCATTAAGTATTTCCAGGAATCAGATTGCTTAAGGGATTTGGACTTATATGTAAGCAAATTGTATTATATTAAACCTTCCCATGATATTAAATATCCAATGCCTCCTAGAAATCCTGTGATATACATAAATGCATGTTTTATAATAAAAAACATTGTTTAATTTGAACTAGAAATGCTGATAAATGAAAAAATATATCCAGTTGTATATATATATATAATTTCAAAAAGTTTTAAATACCTATTTCTTTTGTACTTAAAAAAATTATAATTCAAAATGCAACAGCTGCGGTAAGTTCACTATCGGACATGGGCTAATTAAGAAAATTGAGTGGAAGTACCTGCAGGAACATAAACAATGAGCCAATTATCATAGAACCCTGACATCCAAGATGTTATTAAGCGAAAGGGTTTATAAACCAGGTTGATACAGCTTCACCAGCAAAGTAACACATTAGACAGTAAGCGCCATCGTAGTAATAATCATCGCCATATTACATGAAGTAAGGTGTGTACCCAATTACGAATGAAATATTCATTTTAAACTAAAATAACATTTATTTTTCATTTTATAGAATTCTTTTATCAGAATAACCTAATAATCATCAATTTAAGGAAATATGAAACCCTCTCATGATTAAGTTAATAAGAGCCAATAAAAAAGCCTGGCTTCTGGGGTTTTTTACATAAGACTTGCTCTAAGAATTTTCAATAGGTAAATTAATTTATTTGGCATCCTCTACGTTCGAAAAGCCAAAATTAATATCATTGTCTAAGTCCATTTTAATTTTATATTTTACTCTGAGATAATTTAGATAATTGTATATTAATTGTAAATTGATTATTTAAAGTTAATTTATTTATTTATCAACATATCAGTCAGTTATCTAAAAAGCTATATTTTGATGTCATTCAACAAATTTATTTCTCATTATTTAGTGTAAATTAGTGAATCATATTTACTCTTAAAAATTCTTTAATTTATCATTTTGATCTTTAAACTTGAAAGTCCAAGCACATCCCAGTGCAAAAAGTCCAAAAACCCCAGTTATAGCAAAATACACTAAGTAACCCAATTTATTCTAAATTTAAGCCTAGATTATCAATAAAATAAACACAGTGACTGCCTAAAGAAAAGATTGGACACTAAATGGGGTGTTGTTCGAGTCATATTCAAACCCCAAAATGCAATTTTACAGGTTATTTATACAGGAGTCTAGAAGACCCCAGGTGAAGGTCAAGAAATATACTAGGATTGAGAAGTTTGTCTCGAATGTGAAAATGAACAAAAGCATGTAAGATATTACTAAACTTTATCGGAATAAAATGAACAAAGCATTGATTATTGAAAGGAATAATTGAGACTGATAATATTTTTTTGTTTTTTTTAAAAAAACGATTTAAAGAGTTTAGCAAAGCAAAACATGGAACTATAGCAATTTTACTTCCAAATTTATCAATAAAAGGCCCCATAAAAACACTCCCCACTAATTCTCCAATGCCAAGTGGTACCATGGCAAATAAACTTAATGCCAATTTTTCATTCTAACTCCAACTTTCATGATCTATATCATTCAAAGATTGGCTTATTAATTGTACAAAACTTCCAGAATAAATCGATATACTGACACCAGTAAATATACTCATTGGTATCATCTTTCTCATTCTATAACTTATTAACATTTTAAAGGTATCTATAATGTCTTATTTGAAATTGCTATTAACATTTTCACTTTATTTGTTATTTTAAGGTGATTTATTAATTTAACTAGATTTTTATTAATCAGAGCTATTAATTAATAATGCTGTTTTATCTCTATTTATTATCTCCTACTATTAATTAACAATGCTTTCTTAAATTTACTGCATTTTAGGCTTTGTCAAAAGCAAAAAGGTCAAACAACCAAGCAAAGTAATCCCTCCCATAATCATGTAGAAAGTGCTTTGTTTGCTATTATTCAAAACAAAAGCAGCTATTAAATTTCCAAGCACCTGAGATGTCATGTAAATAAAGTAAAAGTACGAGAAAAAGAAGCCTTTGTTCTCATCAGTGGCACAGGATGAAACGTAATTTCCTTGAGCTGTCCAAATTATACCAGCACCCATTCCATTTACAGCTGCACAAAACAAAATCATAGTGTAGATGAAATCTTTATTTAGGTACAAATATTTCTCTCTGTTCTCTATCTACTCTCAATAATAAAAGCTAATCAGATTTGAAAATGATTATTTTTTATTAATTTACTTTATATAAGTATAACTTCTATTTATATTTTTTACTCTCCATACTGTGATGGTAATAGATCAACAATAACATTGAAAAAATAGCACATTGATCCCACTACAAGTGTCCACTTATTGCCAATTTTATTTACAGTAGCTGTACCCAAGAAACTAAACAATCCAAACATCAAATAAATGACTGCATTTTGATAGAATCCCAGATTCTCAAATCCATCAACTTCCATTGCTTTTGAAGCTAAATTACTGGTTGCCCCGAAACCTATAAAAACTAGAAGCATCCCCACAGAAAGGATTGTTACTTTGTCTAAGTTTTTGTAGTATTATTTTCATTAGTATTTTAAGTCATTATATTTAGTATTTCCAGTAGTTTCTGAAATGGCATTATCACTAACTAGTTTACTATCTCCATTCATATTTTATGTTCAAGATGTTTGTATTTAGTGTTTATTTTTTTAATTAATTTAATCATATTACCTAATCAAAAGATTCTCCATTTTAATACTGTAACTATAATATCAATTACTCATTTTTGTAGGATATGAATATATTAGTATAACTCACTTTTTCAAATAAAATCTATATTAAATCTAAATCTAAAATTTATATTTGATCTATATTTTACTATTAATACACACTATAGATAAAACACTGTTTTTTAGCTTTTCAAATAATTCTATCTTCCTCTAATAATAAAGTCTCCTCTTAGTTTGTTTTATCTTTCTCATTTAATCCATTTTAACTTTAATTCTTATCATCAATATTATCATTATCATATTTTTTAGGCTTAAATTTGAAACTATATAAAATAAGCAGAGCTACAAGAGCGTAAATATAGCAAATAGAGAAGTATATGAAGTAGTCTGTCCTAGTGGTTATTACTGATTGTACTATCATAAAGATAAACACAAAAATTGCTTATACGAACGAATAAAAAGTAAATATGTTTATGTTATTTAATAAAAAGGTTTAAAAAGGGGTGATTTATGCAAGTGAAAAAATGGGGGAAAAATTAAATTCACACAATAAAGAAGATTTTAAGATTATTTATATTTTAAAATAAACACTGAAGGGTGTCATATTAGATTCAAATTCAAAGCCAAGAGTACAATTCAAAATCGCACTTAAATTGCTGTCTTAATATCCCCAAAAGAATGTTACAAAGTATGTCAAAACTGAGAATTTAAAAGTGCCAATAAACACCAAAATCAATGCAATAGCTATAGTTAAATTGAACATACATGTGATTATTGCTGTTCGAATAGAATAAGTATCTATGATTCTGCCGATAATCATCCCACCAAGCATTTCACCAAGGCCTAATGGGATCATCGCAAATAGAGACATCTCTAATTATTCATTCTCTGACCACTTATAACAAATTAAATGCTTGAAATATATTAAAATGATTGTCAAAAAATATCAATATATTATAAACTCTTCCATTGTAGAAGTCATCATAGTTACAAAACTACCTGCGAAAGTAGCTAGAGATAAAGCACTCCATATCATTAATGGTATTAATTTTCGCATCTTAACTGAAATTAACATCCAAAAAACTGCCTTAATATCTTAAGAAAATGCATTATTTTTACTAATTAGTTTTTACTTTTTTTCTTCTTCTATTAACTTTTAGTCCTATTTAATTAGCATGTTTAAGTTTTACTCTTCACCTAATTATTGTAGGAATACATTTGATTTGGGAAAATAAGTAATAAATTAAGTAATTAAATACTAAATTCGTGGCAGTTAATTTTGTCCTAGCCTAGACAATATGGTACTTGTTCGATAGAGAATTTAAAATCAGCTGGACTTTACTATTGGCGGTACCCCTCTATCGCATCCCTGAAGTGAGATAACTCGACTTTAATTTTGGCATTAAAATCAACTAAACAAATCACCAAAAATTAAAGTCGGGTTATCTCACTTCAGGGATGCGATAGAGGGGTACCGCCAATTGTAAAGTCCAGCTGATTTTAAATTCTCTATCGAACAAGTACCATATTGTCTAGGCTAGGACAAAGTTAACTGTCACGAATTTGTTTTATTAAAATTTTATTTATAATTTATTTTCCCAAATCAAACGTATTCCTACAATAATTACTTAAGGTGTTTTGGTTATTAGTGTTTGATATTTCAGTTTATTTATTTTCTATAGTGTTAATGAGGTGTTATTGCAAGAAATCTCTGTCACTCTCTCCATTTCTCAAATTAGTATTATTAGAATTGACATCTACCAAAGTTTTAGATTCATGATTTTCTGGTATCTTAGTATTTCTTGATTTTGGTATTGGCAAAAACAAGAATATTATAGCACCGACAAAAGATAAAACACTCATAATTATGTAATAGGTCGGCTGCCCATTCGCTCTCAAAACCAGTGCAGCAATTAAATTGCCAAATATCTGTGAAAACATAAAAATCAAGCAGAAAAAAGAGAAGTAAAAGCCTTTAGTCTCATCTGTGGCACAAGATGATACATATTTACCCTGTGATGTCCATAGAATACCACTTCCCAGCCCGTTTATAGCTGAGCTGAATAAAATTATACCATCTATAAAGCCAGTTCTTAGCACAAATGTCTTCTCCTACCACTATGGATTTTCATGGTAGTAAGCAGGTGCCAGGAAGCATACTATTCTGAAAAAGTAACAAATTGCTCCAATAAACAGTGAAAACTTTACTCCTATTTTGTTGACTATTGCAGTCGAGAAAAAACTACCTAGAGCGAATGCCAGATAGAGGAGGGACATAGAATAGAAACCTATGTTGTTGAAACCATCATCTTTCATTACTTTTGCTGCTAAGTTATCGGCTGAGTTGAATGCAATAAACAGGAAAAGAAATCCGATTGAGATGTGAGTCACTTTGCAAAGAAAAAATATATAAATATAATATTGAGAATTATAAGCTTATATGCTCATATTTATTTTATAAATTTATTGCATAGATTTGGATAGGTTTTCTTTACCATGTTTTTCTCTTTAAATTATTACAATAAAAATTTGTAATTTTTAAATTCATTTTCGATTGATCAGTCAATTTTTATATTTTTTTTAATATAAATATTAATTATTTGGTTTTAGTGATAAATTTGAATATTTCTAATAAATATTATTAATTTCATCTTGCATGTAGTATTAAATAATAAAATCGAAGTTTTAATGATATTAACAATTATTATTATTTTTATAGTATATTGTAATTTATTCGATGTATTATAATTCTAATCAATTTGTTCTTCACTTGATCCCCCCAATCAACTAGTATCAGAAGTTATATCAAGAGTTTGATTCTGCACTCTTTAGTATGGTATTGATTATTGAGATTACTTTGGGTGTAATTGTGAATTCCTTCTTGCTGATTTTGATATGCTTTTGAAGTCAAAAGTGTATAAAACAGAGAGGGCTAGGATTCCATAGCAAAAGCAAACTGAAAAATAGATGTAGAAGTCTGTAGTTGTTTCGAGATATGATTACGCAATCATGAATATTGGATAATTAAAATTATATCAAAATATACCTAAATAAAAAAACAGTAATTTAATAAGTAGAATCATTTAATTTTTAATTACTTTATTCTTTAATAATAAAAACAAGAATAGAGGCTATACAAAGTTTGAGACGCTGAAAGGTATCGATTTTGAATCAAATTCAAAGCCTAGTGTACAATTCAAAATGTTATTAATTCCACTATCTTGAAGTCCCCAGAAAAATGGAAAAATAAAAGTAAGTGCCCCAAATTAGTAGTGTATAATGTAAGCAAATACAAGTATCATAGCTATGATCAAATTTATGCCGCATACAATAATGCCTTTCTTCTATCCATAAATATCCATGATTTTTCCCATTAACAAACTTCCAATAATTTCACCTATTCCTAGGGGTATCATAGCATACAATGACATGGCTAACTATTTATTATCTGACCATCCCTTATCTTTCATAGTAAGCGAAATTAAATTCACGAAACTCCCTGTGAAAGTAGATTAACTGAACGCACTCCACATCATAAACACTATGACTTTTCGCATTCTTTTAGAAATTAAAAGGTTGAAGGTTTGTCTGGTATCTTCCCAAAATCCATTACCCTCATCCTCATTTTTTTAGTTTTATTCGCTAAGGTTTAAAGTTGATTGAGGTTGGTAGAGTTAAATTTCAGCGGAATTGTTTTTTGCGAGTCTTAAAGCTATTTATTGCTTAGTAAGAGGTTTCTTCAAAAATAGGAACATAAAAGTAGCTAAAAATGCGAGTACTGCCATAATAGAGAAATAAAGCGTTTGACCACCGCTACCAAGCACCAGCGCAGCTATTAAATTGCCAAATACCTGAGAAGACATAAAAATCAAGTAGAAATATCCAAAGAAGAAGCCCTTAGTCTCATCTGTGGCACAAGACGATACAAATTTACCCTCAGATGTCCATAGAATACCACATCCCAATCCATTAATCAGAGAGCTAACTAGTACCACTGCATAAATGAAATTCTAAGTCATTAGTATTGACTAATTTCTTGCACTTGGATATTCACCATAATAAGCAGGCAATATGAAGCAAAGTTACCTCACAAAGTATGTGAGTGACCCTCCAAATAACGTGTATTTATATCCGATTTTGTTTACGATTGCTGTTGAGAAGAAACTACCAAGTGCGAATACGAAATACAATACAGACATTGAGTAAAATCCCAGGCTGTCGAATCCATCGTCTTTCATTGCTTTTGCTGCTAAGTTATCTGCTGAATCGAAGGCTATAAAGATTAGCAAGAAGGCGAAAGAGAGTATTGTCACTCTATCTAGATTTGGATATTTGTCTAATAAACTCATATTTATCAAAATTATTAATTTCTATTTAAATTATTATTTTTCTTACAAATCATAAAGATAGTCTATTAGTGAAAAATGAAGTAAACATAATATGTATATATATATTGGTCAATATTTTTCTTTTATGGTACCTCTTTTTTATTAATTTATTTTATTAATAGTTGGTCATTTTTAAAGAAATTAATAATAAAAAATTATAGCATATCCTTTACAATCAAATTCTAATCCTCTCAATAATATTATTTTCTTAATTTATAATTATATATTAAAACATAATGAAGAATTTTAATCCTAACTGGAGAGTACTTAATTAATAAATAATATTTGATAAATCACTGGTCATAAAACCTGAATACGTGTAATATGGGGGGTAGAACAAACTACTACTAGCTTGTCTTTTTGAAGATTAGCAGAAGATGTATATAATAAAGTAGGCTTCCACAGATAAAAAATAAAAATATGCAGCATTCTTAATAAAAGAGGGATTAATATAATATAAATATAAATTGAACCAATTTAAATATGTAATAAATATCATCATTTTAAATAAAATACACTGTTAAATAATTACTACATGTTAATTTAATTATGAAATCTAATTTAATAATTACTGGATTTAAAACATGTCAAATAGTTCATTTTATTAAATTCAAACTTAAAAAAAGATTGATTTCTTTTTTTTCTTAATGTTACAAATCTATTGTTATTTTTTAAAAATATGTTATTTGATTATATACCATCTTAGAATAATTTCAATTCTCTATTAAAATAATATTTTTAAATATTTTTGAATTTTCATATACACTTCCATTACTATTGAAAATTCAAGCTCGTTTAATTTATTTATTTTACACTGTTATGGCGTTTAAATTTAGATTTTTCATATATAATTTAAAAATAAATAAACCAAAAACTTCTAATAAAATATATAGATTTTACTTTTTATGTGTGTCAAAATATAAAAATAAATATAGTTTAGATAATTAAATTTTATCGAGATAATCAATTTAGGTATATTTATTTAAAAATTGAAAATTAAAAATATTTTCATTTAATTTTCGTTTGTTAATATTGCAGAAACTTTAAGGCATTAGTAACATCGTTGGATTTTATGGCATCTTATAAAATCAGAGTCAGCTTATATTTCCCAAAGACAATGTAAACCTATAAGCCAAGTAAGAGTAAGACAGCACCTCAGTGAATCTAGTGTTGGAGTTCTGTAGTTACGGATCCTTACAGCAGTGGTCTACATTCACAATTCCGTTCATTGAGAGCTCAATTTTCGTGATATTAAGGCAAATATTGGGTGCATTATAAGAAATTCACAAAAGAGGAATCATTCATTTGGACATAAAGGAAGGAAACATATTGATAGCATTCGAAAAGTAGAACTAGTTTTATTAAAAAGATTTAAATACCCGAGTTTATGTCAAAGTTATACTGAATTGCAAAATAAATTTCACCGCTAAATGTTATTTATTATATTGAATTTCATTTTACAAACCAGTTTGATCCTCTGTGCGCTAATATGCCTATAAGTTTTAAGATCGCAGATTTGGGAATAGCTGTTGATCTAAATGAAGAAAGTATAGAGAACCTCTGCCTTAACTCAGGCACTCCAAAATATATGGCTCCAGAATAACATTTTTCAAAAAAGGGTCAAATAAAAGACGTATTCAAACTTGACGTATATTCTATTGGAATTCTGATATTCCATCTAGTCTTTAAAGCTTATCCTTTCCTACAGAATTCTCATATTGATTCAAATGTCAGAGACCCAAACTTTATTGAAAGATTTATGAAATCAGAAAGGAACACATTCAAGATCATCATATCGAGTGAGCTTAAAGAGCTGCTGAAATCCACTCTAGAATATGATCAGGATAAAAGAATTTGCCTTAACCAAATATCTCAATCTGATTGGTACAAAAAGCAAGAGCACCTATAATAATATTGAAAAATGTTAAATTTCTTAAATATTGATAATGATATATAATTATTTTTCAAAGTTTTACATGAATTATACTGATAAACGATCCTATTGTGAGGAAGCAAACATACAATCAATTAATATAGAAGATCAGCTACATCAATAATATGACAAAAATAAAGATAAATACAAATATTATATAAAAGGATCCAAAGCCGCATGTATAGAATTTAATGTCCACAAGTTCAAATTCGGTAGAGCAAAAATAACAAAATCTTAAATATTAAATTAATTACTAGATTAATTTAAATTTTATACTTTTTTAATATATTTTAAGTATTATTAACTTTTTCCAGACTTTATATTCAGTTATATTTTTTATCTTGGAAAATTTGTTGATATAAGTATCAGAAACGAACCATAAGACTCAAATTTCGTAGACAATATGAAAAATAACTAGAGAATGCCAAAAATAAACTATTTTGACTAATACTAAAACAAAAGACCTAAGTTAAATGGGTAAAATGAATTTCAAAACTGCAATTCAGGGGATTAAAAATGATTTAAATTTCCTTTAAATTAATATTTTTTTAATTTTAAATTATGTTTTACAAAAATTGTGAAAAATTTATACCTCAACTCTGCAACTAAATTAGAAGTCTAATAGATTCTGATTAATTCTTGGCAAAAAATTCAAATGAAAATATGTTTCTATAGAGACCATAAAATGAAGATTTTTCAAGCTAATTATTTTCAGGTTTTGCTGACAGCTAATAAGACCCTTTAGATGCTATGAATAGAGTCTATGATATATCTCTAGGGAAGAGAAAGTCAAGGGAATATTTTTAATTGAATTTGTAAACTAAAACTCTTTAATTTTAGTTCCAATTTATTAAGAATTCTAATATTGTGGGCAGGTAGAATTTAAAGTGGGAAATGTATGCCGTTTCTCTAAAAGTTAAAAATCCCTTAAAAAGTATTAGATATTATTGATAAGATACAAAAAAATAGGAAAAACAATACATTTTTAAATCAAAACAGCCATTAATTAAATATTTGTAAATTAAAATACAACTTAATTTTATAAAATAAGCAAAAAATGATTTTTTACTAAAGATAATCATTAGTTGTATTAGAAAGCTTATATTAAGTTTGATTTTTATTTTTTAAAGATAAATTTTGATGAATGCTTCTAAAATTGTTATACAGATAGATTATTGTAGTAGTAAATTAGAAGATTCGGCTAAGGTGACAAACACTCACCCCCCCTAAGGTGTACTTTTGAAATTGTTTTCTGATAGAATTCGACCTCCTGAGTAAAGTTTTCTTAAGAACTAGTCGTACGCGGATAATATTTTTTTAGATAAACCACTTCCTAAGTCAGAAAATCATATATAAAATCATAAAATTTGGCTTAAAAAATTTGGACAAAATTCTAAAAAAAATTTTATTTTTCACTTTCAAATAATTTTTTTGTCTTTTAATTAACTTATCATAAAGAATTCAACATTTATCCTCATATTTTATTTGAAGCAAACTTATAGTTTAAAAAATATTATAATTATATGTAATAGCCTAAAATTTGTAATATTTTGATATTAAAAAAATATAAGTTTGCTTCAAATAAAATATGAGGATAAATGTTGAATTCTTTATGATAAGTTAATTAAAAGACATAAATATTATTTGATAGTGGAAAATAAAATGTTTTTTTAGAATTTTGTCCAAATTTTTTAATCCGAATTTTATGATTTTATATATGATTTTCTGACTTAGGAAGTGGTTTATCTAAAAAAATATTATCCGCGTACGACTAGTTCTTAAGAAAACTTTACTCAGGAGGTCAAATTCTATCAGAAAACAATTTCAAAAGTACACCTTAGGGGGGGGTGAGTGTTTGTCACCTTAGCCGAAGATTCTTAGTACATTTATAATATATTCTTTATACTGCAATCCTATAAAAATTAGAGAAGCGCTCATTGTAAATTCTATTTTGAGATTAGTATGAATAACTTTAGTTCTAATATACTCAAGCTTATATTCAGATGTATGTTGTATTAAAAAAGTAAAATTTACGATACTAAATTAATTACTTAATACGTTTTTAGGTAAATTTAAACTTAAATACGAGAGGTTTAAGAGATTCCATTTTATTTATACTTCATTTAAAGTATTATTTAGAAATGTATAATTTTATTAAGTTATTTAATTGTTAATTACAAAAATTTAATTTCAAAAATTCATGATTAATAATAGTTTTTTTTAATAATTATTTTTTAATATTATTAATTTCTCTTAATCACATATTAGTACATTGAATTTCGGCTATCAATACTTTACAAAAATCAACAAAAATTCCTGCATTGGTGAAAATAATGACAACAAATAATACAGAGAAAATCAAAATTAAAATAATTAAAATATACATTTGACCAATTAACGATTTTCTTAAGCATCTCATATTCCAGATTCAGAACTACAGTTACACAACAATCAAAATACAAATTTTAATTGTGAAATGTTGAATTTTTTAATTTGATTATGAAAATTTAAAATATTTTAATAGAATTTAACAACAATGCCAAACACTCCAAAACAAATAACTCAAACTTTAAAAATAACAAACTTAACTTAGAATTAGATGCTTTAAATCAGGTAGAAGATAGAAATGGAAATATATCAAGAGAATTAATGTCGCCCCTACATAGAGGAGGTATACAGCTTGCCTTCAGTAATACAATAATATCATACAGCTGAATAAATAAATATTCTTGAGAGTATTGGTCAATTAACAAATTGCACATATATTGATCAAATATAAAATCAATATATTAGTTAGATTGTTTTAATTAAGAAAATTAGAAATTGATAATTAAATTTCATGGTAAGGTAATGGCGCTAAAAAATATATAATTCATTTTTTGTACTATAATATTTTAAATGATAGTTTATATAAAATCATGATGAAGTTATTAAGTTTATATACTTTTACTCTCAATTTAATTTTAAATATAATCTTTAACTTGCACATTACCTCCTTTTAATTTTCGACCAAGTTTAATTCTAATACTATATATTTTGATCTTCACAAAAAAACACTCCCAATTATGATAAATTTATTAATCATATATTACACCGATATAGTGGGGGGGGGCATGGCCAAAACGTGTAAAATTTTAGGAGTTAATTTTTATATAAAAAAAATAATGAACATTGATACGAAACACTTATAATTATTAAATGCTTCGTTATATATATATATTTTTAATGGGGATATATGAAAATCTGGAAAATTAAATAGAAAAGAGTTTAATCAATCTAGAATTTAATCAAAATTAGAGAAATGCCCTATACTTCATATTAATGAATAAATTATTTTATGTAAATTTCTCATTTAGCAAATGCAAATTAACTATGATCAATTTTATAATCTAGTTTTTCACAGAATAAATTCTTAGTAACCTTTTTAAGGGTACAAATCAATAAACATGTGAAATTTTCATTTTATTTATTTTATCCATTGGTCAATTACGATAGCTAGTTTTAATTTATTCTAGAATTAAAAAAAAGGAATTATGGATTTAAACAAACAAGATTTATCTTATATTATACTCGTTTCTTCTTTATTCACTTCATCTATCATGTCAAGAATATCTTTCATCACTGCTGATTGTCAAATACCTTAGTAGCGATTGAGGTATGTGCAGGTATGAAATTAGTGCCTCCTGCAATACCTTAACCCTAAACTCCAATGTTTAAAGTTTAAGCAAAAGCCATGTTTGTGAGCTGCATTTGTTGCTCTTAAAGCAGTAAATTTCTTTATTACTGCTCTTTGATTGCTTTGTCCATTTCTTCATAGGTAGTCTTTAATTTCTTGTATTGGTGAATTAGAAAATTAATCAAGCATTTAAATTGATTGCCATATTTTTTCATATGATATGAGTTATTAATTTGTAATAAAGATCGAGATCAATCTTTGAACCACTAGGAGCTCTAGTCTTCTCTTGATTGTTTATCTCTTTACCAAGATTTGTTCTCTCTTCTAAGATATTCATGTACCACTTAAGACATATCTTAAAGTTTTAATATAAAACTCATTATTTTATAGCTACAACCCACAAATTGAATGAAAAATTACATGTTATATCAAAAGCCCATCACATTCATACTCTTCATCACTGATTCTATTCAAATCCAAAAACTTAGAAGTAATTGATTCATTAGTTATTTCAGAGTCAGGCCCACAGAAAGCAGAACACTTGAGCAAAGTCTGTCTGATTGTTCTCTTCTGAGATTCATCAATAAGTTTTCTCTGGTTTAACATGCCTTTCTTCAGGTGACTATCTACGAAAAGCTCGAAGATGTCTTTTAAGAGTGGGGGGACTGACTCTTTAGTTGTTTGAAGATACTATGTATAATTAAACATAAAAATTATGGTGAAAAAACTTATTGATTATAATTAGACAATTTATTTATCTATTTTAGTTTTCTTATAGTATAATTACTGATTTTTATGGTTTATTAGGATTTGCTATCTAAGCATTAGATAAAGTGTAAGTTTTTTAGGGTATATATTGTAAATTTGATTAAGTTCTATAAGAATTAAATATATCATGACCTCTTTGGAGTTATCTGTCAACTCTACCGTAGAGAGCCTCTATCAACTGATTCTTAGTGATATTGAATAAGTGCCCAATCTCAATAGATTTAACCATGGCAAGAGTACTATTAAGTTACTACAAGTTGCTTCCTGAACCCGAAGACCCTCTCTGTAAATTCTCCAATTATCTCTACAGTTAGAACTATCTCTTAAACATTTCTTTAATAGGTTCATATTGCTGAATTTCTTGAGTAATTTCTAAGTAAAATTCTCTCAATTTTATTCTTAGCTCTGAGAGACTAAACTCTGTGTGATTTGAGAAAGTTATGAGGTTTTTAGATTGATCATCGATGTAGTAGTTTGGGAGACCTTAAGATATGTAGTTATCCTCTATGTAATTTATGGAGGTAACTACTGGCTGGATCATTTCCTTTATAATAAATTTGAGTAATAGAGTAGAAATAATAATGAGAATTTTCTCAGAAATTATAGCTTGCACTTAATCTCTTGATCAGGTGTCTCTCTGTTGATAGGATTGACTTTAATTTCGTATTTAAGTGCCATAATTAGAGCATATTGTAATCTCATTTTCTGCCATTATCTAGCATGCAACAATCCCATTATGTTGTATAGTCTATCACCAAAAAGATACAGTTAATGTAGAGCACTTTCGAATTCATTAAATTGAGGCATATCATTTGTTGCAAAAATTAGAGGTCTCTGGATTGATGAAGCCAATCTATCATCTAATATAATGCTTCAATAGATATAGTAATTCAACTAGTTTTATAATTTATTTCTTGATTCCCATTAAATCTTGAAGAACTATATGCTGAAGAGAGTGGGACAAGCTTGTTATGAATAAACTTAAAGATTTGTCTGTTTCCTCCTAGGAGAGTTTTTGTCACAGTCTCATATAAATGAATAAGTTTTAATTTTTTATAGAATGAAATTTTCCATTTTACTTAATCCATGCCAATCTTTTAACTTCCAGTAATCTGATTGATTTAAGAGACAAAAGATTCACAAAAAAATTAGCCAAAAATATCTATAAACTGCACATTGCTATTTTAGCCTAGTCTAGGGTCTTCTGATTAAATGAAATGAGCAAGTTTTTCACATATCATCGAAAGTATAAATATTTGCTGCTTAAAAATATTATAAAGTACATTTAAAAATATAAAAAAAATATTATAAGTCTTTATTGAATCTAAATAAATTGATATATAGTCATTATTTGTTCTAAATATATACACATCAATTATTATTAAAATAATGAATTATTAAAATTAAAAAGGAATAATTTGAAATACAATAATAAGAAGTAAAAAAAAACTTGCTCTGAATATCTAATTTCTTTTTTTAATTTTTATTATAGCTTAAAATTAAAAATAAAATATTTTAGATAAGCATTAAATATTTCAAATTTAAATAGATTTTAATTATAAAATACACACATAAACTTATCTTTATATCTAGTTACGAAAATCTCTTGAGATTCTTCATAAGCAAATGCAATTAATTATAAAACTATGCTACTATATCCTTTACAGTAGAGTATAATTGTATAATATTAAATTAGGATTTTTAAAATCTAAAATGGTAAGTGGATATCTATTTATTAACAAACTCACTTTATTCCCGCCTTTTATAAAAATGACTACAAAAAGTGATATTAATATAATTTCATATAGATTTGTACCTTCGGAGGAGCGAAGAAAAAAGATCAGACTCAGAAAACAAGAGTCATTGATAATACAGGTGCCTCAGGAATTCTTTAAAAAATAGTGATAAAAATGCAAAAAATATATTATAGGAGAGACATTTGTGGAACTTATAACGCAATCATATGTGATTTATAGTTTTAATTTTAATAAGAATTGGGGCGATGTCTGAGGAGCTAAGAGATGAGCACATTAACAAAAAGTTAAATGAAGCTTTTCAAATGAAGCAATAAAATTAAAACGATGAGGCTCTCAAGATTTACTTAGAAATCATTAACTTAGACTTCTTAAAGGTAAGTATAGAGGTTGATATTTAAACTTATATAGGAATCAAAAATCGATAAGCATGTGTTCATGAAATTCAATGCTTTCAAGAATATCGGAGAAATCTAGGAGAGAATTGGGCAGTACTTTTAGGCAAAAAACTACTACACATAGGTAAATATAGCATTTTGTAGATCTAATGCTTCAAACTTATAGGCTATCAATATAGAATATGTTATTACATTGATTAAGTTGATTTTGATGATTTCCTTCTTTAGTTTACTCAAAATTGTGAAAACCAGTAGATATAAATACTTCAAAACTCGCTTTTGGATTGTGACACCTATATACCTAAATTTGCTGAAATCTTTGACCTTTTAAACAACGATCCTAACTTTCAAGAATAGATTGCTGAGTCTTTGAGAATATATGAAGATCAGTTGATATAGAAGGAAAAGAAACTTAACAATTTAGATACAGTCAATACTTCAGCAACGTCAAATGTATCATAACCAGCTAATAAAATCCCCTATAAAAACGAGAAATATTTAAAAAGAGTTACTAAAAATAAAACAAATAGGGAGTATTTTTATAAAAAAAGTACAAATACTAACTTTTATTAAATTAATATGGCCAGAAATTACATTTACGTTTATCCCTAGTATATATCAATTATTCTTTTAATTTTTAATATGATAAGTTTAAAACATTTGTTTAAAGGGATTTACAACAAAAAGAGGTTAGGCTTAAGAAAAGTAGTTATAAGAGACTAAAAGGCAATTAAGAAGAAAAGTAGACACCACTGAACAATAACTTAAGCAATACAACTTACAGCCTTTAAGAGATTTCAAAGACTTTATCATTAATGAGGGAGGATTTTCAGATTTAGACCTTGAAGTGATATTTTCTTTTAATGAGATCTATAAGTCCAAATGTTATCTTAGTCAAGAAAGCGAAACGTAAAATATCGCAAACGGATTACAAATGATGGGGTTAGGGTATGATTCAGATGGAAGTAGACTCTTTAACAATTAAGATTGTGGGTAAGAAAGAATCTAGGCTATTGTTGAAACATATTGGAAGTTCTTTGAAGTTGTGCAAAAGATTCAAAGCAGAGGAGTCTAATACGTTTTAAGAAACATTCTGAGATACTTGATTGATAACCCACAGAACTCCCAAGTGTTTCTCACATTTGAAAATTCGTCATACCTCTATAGAATGTTTCTGCTTTCTTCAAACAATGAACTAACAAACTAAAATCTAGATGCTATTGGTTCTTTTAATGTGATATTGACACTGTTTGAAATGTCTTTATTTAATAACTAAGTAATTAAACATGTTAAGTCTAATGCCCTAATCACTCAAAGAGACAGATTTTACGAGTACTTTAATTCTAAAGAAAATGAGTATTTCGTCATCTTAGATAGAGAGTAAAAACGGCTATAAAGTGAAAATAATCTAGACAGTAACCTTGCTCAATAAAATGATGTTCTAAAGATTAGATTCTATCATGCAATGATGTTTTACTCTTTCGAAATTAAGAACGATATGCATTCTAGCATTAGATACTATCAAAAGATTGAAAATGATACTTTGAGAAGAGTTGGGAAAATCTAAATTCCATGGGTCTCCACTAGTTTCAAAATTGATGAAAATAAACTAGTGTAATATGGTAGTTGCAAGATCAAAGAAGCTTAGGTTGTGAAGGATTACGATGAAGCTTTATTGGCTCTCAAGCAGTTATTAATGTAATATATTGATCATACAGAGAAGATCAAAGAAATGTGGAACAAGCTTTAGTATTCACTCTGTAGATGTGAATCTTAAACGTTAATAAGAATAAGTTGCCATCTATTCAGTATTATGAAAGTATTTAACTTCTGTTTCATTTATGGAATGGATTATGTTAGGACTAATAATTACGAAGGAATAGCTGACTTAAAAAACCCATTATTTGGCTTTATACATAACTTAATTTATTCTAAAGATGAGAAAGATGCTATTAACTAATTGGTAAAACTAGAAGTTGACTTTCTCAGATTGCTGAATAATGAATTCTTATACTTTCACATAGTTTAGAATCAATTTAGATTTGGTGATCAATTGCTGAACTCATACTGCACTAGTCTCTACATAATTGAAATGTTTGTCAAATAATAAGTCTATATACCAGATGATGATTTGACTGTTTAGCTGAGATTCATTACTAAACTAGTTAAGCAGCTTGATAAATTATGCCATAAAAACGGAGAGATTTTTATCAGAGCTTACTTTAAATTCTTAACTCAAGTGCTCCCATTCACTCTCTCAATCTTTATGAATCAGTACGATTAGACATTTAACCCTCAAACCTTGAAAATCAAAGGAGCTATTAATACCCTGAGATAGATATAACAACTTAATGAAAACAATGACTTACTGTAGATGATTATCGCTCTGTGCCAATATTTCTATGATATTAAGTTCAATACAAAGGATATCTAAAAAGCTCATCAAAGCCTTAAAATTTTGTAATTAATCAATTATTTGTTGTTTTACCAAAGCCTTGATATACCTAATGTCTCTAAAGATTTAAATATGAGTTCGAAGAAGTTCAAAGCTGGTAGAAAAGATGAAGAAATCAAGCATAATTCAGGAAAGCTCGGAGACACAGATATGACTGTGCCAGGGAATAGCAACAAGAAATAGTAGTAGCAAGACTAGAATTATGACGATGATGAAGACGAAGAAGAAAGTGAAGAAGAGAAGAAGAACTATCGATTATGTTGATTATTTTTTTTCAATATGATTGCTTGATTATAATTTGGTTTTATCGATTGAAAATGGTGTATAAGCTTAAAACTTAGCAGGTAAAGATGTGGAACTTAATTACAGCCACGAATTGGATTCCAAAGTCAACACAACCTCTCTAAGGTATCACAAACCAACAATTGACTTACTTGTACCAGTAAGGCCACATCGAGGTGAATCTCCTCAAGGATTTGTTCAGTTTTTGCAATTTAATGAGCTCTGATAGAATTTCGTAATGTGGGGTTTTGGTTAAAAAGGACGTTTTCTGCATGGTTACGTTTCTTGATGTTGCCCAATATATATATATGAATCATTATTTCATAAATATTTAAATAATTCATAGCTTCTTGCTATTGAGAAAATAGTAGCGGAAAATTAAATGAATATTAAAAGAAATAATTATAATAATTAAAAAGGGTAATTACAAACTCTTACTCATACTCATCAATACTCTCTTAACAATCTTTTTCATTGCACTTTTCAAATATGCAACGTAAGTACCTCAATCTTATGAACTTTGATACACTAATTCTCTGATCTGTCGCAGTTATTGATAATTGCCGATTGATCTAAATTCGTGTTTATTTCATGACTTACTGATATTTAGTGGCTAATTTTTTAGATAATCTATATGACGATGATGCGAGTGAATCGGGATCAGGCTGGATTTCATGGTTTTGTGATTTAGAAGGCCACGAATTTTTCATTGAGGTATGTAGAAAGGATAAGAGATTTTAGTAATGTAAGATTTTAACATGCTATTATAGGTTGATGAGGACTATATTAGGGATAATTTTAACTTGCACGGGCTAAAAGAGCGCATTTAATATTTCAAGTAAGTGAAGGAAATAGTGCCAGAAATTTAATTAATAGTGTGATTATAAATCGAATTCTATGCTGACATGAGCTTCGTATCTTATATTCTTTTTAGTGAGGCTATGTAAATGATTCTTAGCGCTGACAGTCCAGACTCAGAGGACCTTAATGATTAAAAGTAAGAAATATCCTTTGAATCATATGATTATAGCTTCCTTGAAATATATCAATCAGCTATGGATTTATACGGACTAATTCACGCCAGATTTATCATCTCACCAAGAGGTTTGGCTTTAATGAAGGAAAAATATATGCTGGGATCTTTCGGCTACTGCCCAAGAGTGTTATGCGAGCGTCAAAACATCCTCCCCATCGGTGTATCCGAAGAGCTGTCTACTTCTAGAGTGAAAGTTTACTGCCCAAGATGCCAAGATGTATATATTCCAAGACAAAAGCAGTTAGATATTGACGGTGCATATTTTGGCACCAGTTTCCCTCATGTCTTCTTAAAGGTAAGTCTCTTATCATGTTTGAAAGTGTTCTTAATTTTCATTTCATAGACATACACAGAGCTGATTCCACAAGGCCCACCCAAGTTCATTCCCAAGATTTATGGGTTTAAGATTTTTGGGATGAGAGGATCTAAATTTGAGCTGAGGTTTGATTATAAAGGGCAACCCATTAATGAAGAAGAGATAAGAAATAAAATGGCATCAAAATGCTAGATTTAATAGGTTCAAACATAACAATGAATATGATTCGTTCCTTAATTCTCTGAAAACATTAATAAGAAATCTGATTTATTCTTACTGCTGTCACATCCCAATTAGAATAAGTGAAAGTTTTTGGGAGGCCTCTGGCTAATCTTGATATTTCCCAATAAACATAGTGCTCTCTTCTAATTCTGTAAATGAACTTAGGTATAAACATGTTTGGTCTCTTTCTCATGTCAAATTCAATATATATAAATATAGACTATCTTTGAATTAGTTATTATTTGAATTCATCAATCTTTTTAGATTATATTAAAAAATATCAATATTTAAATTTTCTATATAAATTCCTGTAGTTATAATTATATCAACAAAACTATTGTGCTTACTGTTTAAGTAAAGTTCTTCTTGACATATTTGACCAACACAAATGCCCCAATCAACGCTACCCAATAATTATAGTAGTTATAGGGTTTCTCTAAATAAATGATTTATCTTAAAATTATGTTTAACATCATACTAATGTTAATATTTTCACAAGAACTTTTTCACAATTGTGATACTTATTTCATAAAATGCTATTAAACTTACTGTAATATGATGGTTGAGAATATAGTAATTTCTTAATCCCCGCAAATATTACTTCACATTAGGTGCTTTTGATTCATCTAATTGAGCGAACCAATTGGGACCATTAGATGAGGCACTGCTATTTCTTTTGAAAATTTTCTTGAATTACTAAGTAATTTTGCCCATTAAAATTCTAGGTTTATAATATTATTTTATAATTTAATTAGAGGATTAGCTTAAAAATACTTCAAATTTAACTAAAATTTATACTAATTAATTCTAAGTACAAAATTTTCTAATTAAGCTCACAACTGTGATATTATCATGTATTCGATAATTATTGCTTCATCTATTAGCTTTGATCTTATTTTTATGTTTTGACTTGGCATCATGAATGAGCTTCTGATATTTGACGTACTCCTCAAGTTTCTCATCGCTCATTTACTCTCCATAGATCTTTTTGTATTTCCCAACCAGCACATCATGGGGTTAGTCCAAATTAATTTTCATTTGCTTATGAGCTTTCAACTGTTCACGCTTTGCATTTCTCTTCTCAATTCTTTTCTTGAGTTTATTGGGGAGTTCGTCAAATGGGACTCTTTCCTTGGGCTCATTTTTAGATTTCTTATCTGGTTTCTCTTTCTTTTCCTTTTTAGGTTTTTCAGTCTGTTTTATGGTAGTTTCTTATGCTAAATCTTCTTAGAGAATATTTTGGTCTTAAGCTTCGTCAAGTTTCTATCTCTTGTTATTCTTAGATTAATGGTCTATTGATTTGTTCTTAAGTTTTTTATCTTATTTGTGGCCATTTTTAATATCCGTTTTAGGTTCTACTTTCTTAGTAGGTGCATCATCGAAACTCAAAAAGAAGTCAGATTTTCCAAAAACTTGATTTTATTAAGGTTTCTCATCGTTCATATCTGTTTTATCTTCAGTATTTTTGGAGTTATTTAAAGCATCTTTTTTGTTCTTTGTGATGTTTTTCCAAGAATTAGCTTTGATATCTATGACTTTCTAAGTATTATCCTCATCCTCATTGTTTTCTTCATTTTAATAATCGTTACTTTTGCTTGAATACTACTGTAGATATTTTTGATTGGTTTCCACTTTCTTTATAATTTCTAGTTTTCCAAGCTCTTTCTTATCTTTTATTTCATCCTTCTCCTCTTCTTTTCTCTAAATTAGAATGTCAAATTAACTAAATGGCTATGTTTAAGGTAGAAAGTAAAAATGATTGTTTTTATGTTGATCCCATTGAATATTGTCTTCCTACTCTTCTTCATTTTCTTTCTTCACTTTCTTTGGCTATAAATTAAAAGTTTGACATACATTCATGCAAAAATTGTGGTAATTACCTTTTTCTCAATTCTATCATCCAGTAGATCAAATTCAAGCTAGTTCATAGCTCCCAACATAGCTTCTGGCAAGCTTTTTTTCTTAGACTTATCAATATCGAAGTCCCTAGTCAATTGAAATCTATCATCTCCCTTGTAAGTTTTCTGAAGCTGAAGCAATAAATGACCCTTGTCTCCCTCATACTCCTTACGATCAAATGCATTCTTAATTGGTTTAGATTTCTAGTTCTTTTTATTCTGGGATTCAGAATCGCTTGAATCTGAGGTGCCCATCCAGTCTTCGAATTTTACTTTTTTCTAATTATCGTCAGACGAGGAGTCAGAACTATTGCTTGAACTCTTACTTAATAATCTCTCTCTCATTTTTGTACTTAATAATTAAATAACAGAATATTAATTTAGTGAATTGAGATTATACTTTAAACATAAAGGAGATAAGTCTCTCTTTGTGTGAAAAGAAAGAAAGAAAAAATAAATAGCACATTTCTTTTAAAACTTGGTTAAGAAAAACACATACACTTTGTCAAGTTGGGAACCCCACCTCTCTTTTCGATGACGACTTCGAAAAGCTGAAGGCACTCTCCAGACTTAACCAAATAATATTGTACATGTCTCATAAAACTTGGTTAATATTGTTAAAATACATAAGAATAGGAAATTTGAGAAATACAAATAGAGTATGAATATATTAATAATCTTAACTGCCACTGATTCAGTGCTCTTTTAATCCTAATTTGGTTTGCAAAAACATTAGACTCTTTATCTTGTTTTAACTGCTAGTCTATTAGTCTATTGGTCTATTATATTAATTATTTTAATATTAAAAGTTTTTATTAATTGATTAAATCTATTAACCATTAGACTCTTAGACCATTAGACCACTGTATGAGAATTGTAATTGAAGTTTAATATAATTATAAAAATTAGACCATTAGACCATTAGACCCATGTTTACGAAAGATAAGTAAAGTTTAATTTCGAAGATTAGACCTTAGACCATTAGACTTGTAATGTATAATAAAGTTATTAGTTTAATATTTAAATATAATAAAATGCACACTGTTACACCGGAGTATTGAGCGATGTTATCATATTCACCAGCCTCAAGTGCGAGGTACCGGTCGACTGCAGGATCTAAAGTGATTGATTGAATGAATGATGAGTAATATCCAGTGATATCGTTGTTCTTAATGGCATTAGCACCGCAGAGAATATAGTCACCAGTTTCGAGATTCTAATCGGCGTTTTTGGAAATGCTTCCACCTTGACAACTGCCTACCGAAGATCATGAAGTTGTATTTGTTCTCGCATTCGAAGGATTCAATGTCAGAACCGTATAAACTAGCTGGGTCGATGTAAAGGAAGACGGAGTCTGTACCTGAGGCACCGTCCCTAGTTAAGGCGACACTAATATTGCAAGTACCGGCATCTGAATCAGTGATAGATTTATCGAATACGATTCTGTAGAATAATTTATTATATTTAAATATTAAACTAATAACTTTATTATACATTACAAGTCTAATGGTCTAAGGTCTAATCTTCGAAAATTAAACTTTACTTATCTTTCTTAAACATGGGTCTAATGGTCTAATGGTCTAATTTTTATAATTATATTAAACTTCAATTACAATTCTCATACAGTGGTCTAATGGTCTAAGAGTCTAATGTTTAAATGATTTAATTAATTAATAAAAACTTTTAATATTAAAATAATTATATAATATACCAATAGACTAATATACTGGCAGTTGTAACAAGAACATGAGTCTAATGTTTTTGTAAATCAAATTAGGATTATAAGAGTACTGAATCAGTGGCAGTTAAGATTATTAATATATTCATACTCTATTTGTATTTCTCAAATTTCCTATTCTTATGTATTTTAACAATACTCATTACATAATTGGTTGATAGAAACTTTTAGGAAATCGAGAGCTCATACTTTAACTTAACACTCAATTGATAGATTAAACTCTCAGAAATATGATACAATTTATTTCCAATAAGCAGGGGTCTTAAGTTCTCTGTTCACAAACAGTTTCTCGTGGATGCCCTCTCCTGTAACATCATTTAGGTTGAGCTTTCCTAACTTATTTTAAAGTATGGACGACTGCTCTCCTACTAAACTATGTCTCAAGAATTGATAGTAGGAGTAACCACCAACAAAATCAATGCCACCTGGAGTGAAAATTACGAACATTTGAGCTGGGATCTGCACTTTGTCGAAGAGTTTAATCAAAGATTTTGCTGAGCCTCCCATCATTAACTCGTCAAGCTCTTAATCTTCCTTCATCTTTGTATCTTTTAACCAATTTCCGAATTTCTAGATACCCTGCTCTTCATAATAACCTGGCTGTTGCTTCAATTGATATATTTTGTTTACATATGCAAAAACCTCAGGAATACTACAAAAATAGTTAGAATCATGATTAAAATGCTTACAGTCTGTTTGTGTCTCTTTCTCTGCTAACTGGACTGAGAGTGGAAGTGAGAATAATGATGTTTGAGAAACTGTTTTTCTTAATGAATTCAATGAGCTCTTTACCGAAAAGTCTCTCTTGACCTTCCATAAACACCTGATCTGATAATTGAGGAAAGTCATTTGTTCTTCTCAGCAGAAAAGAATACCTCAGCTGGAAGAGTGAGGGCACCTTCACCCTCGTTAACTGATAAACCATCATTGGATAATCCTGCAGCAATATATTCACTCTTATAGTATCCGATTTTTTGCATGCCTTCATTCAAGATATACATGTCAAGAGCGATAAATGGACTCATGCCAGCACTTAATACCTATAATATAAAGTCTCAATGATAAATTTATTGGAGTCAATTGACGGTTAATTTATCTTTAAAGATATTTTATATTTTTGAACAGTTTTTTATTAAAAAAATTAAAATCAAGGAAATTATTTTTATCTTAATGACTGTTGAAAAACCTTTTATACATAAAAATAGAAATAGTAAAATAATCAAAATAATGTAGAATTAAAGACATTTAAAAATAAATATTTTTATGCTTTTAACTATGACAAGGAATTACAAGTGTAGAACCTGCAAGATTTGGTAGGGGACTGTTTGCTCCAAAGGGTTGAACGATCATCTTTAACTTTTTCAATAAATATTTGGTTAAATTTTATAATTTTGTAATTTATCTTTAAATAGATCACTTCTTTTATTTAATTGGTTAATTTTTCTGCCAGATCGACAGACAAATACTGCTTACTTTATATAAATTTAACGATTTTTAAATTATTCAATGGGATCCAGAGCTGAACCCAGATAAGGAAAAAATAAACGCTCTTATGATATTGGGAACTATAGTCCCCTAATCGGAGATATTTCTAAAAGCAGGACATGGGGACAACCAGAAGAAAAGCACATTGCATATCAAAAGATTTGACCCTAGGAACGTTAATAATTAACATTTAATTGTAAGAATAGTTTTTTGTAGTGTTTATATGACATTCTAATTTTAAATGAAATTGGAAAGATTATAATCTTGAAAGAGAGAAAGAAAAATATGATTGTTTTCAGAGAATGATGTACCATGTTGATCTTGAGGGAAGAATTAAATAAATAAATTTTTATTAAAACTTTATTTTCTTATTGTTTTAATTCCATCAATTCCATTGCAAAAAGCAGTGAATGCTGTTTGAAAAGATTAACTTCAGAGAAGAGAGAATTGACCTCTTGGAAAATCCCTTGCTTGGTCCATCTCTTCGAAGAAAGCAATAGCTCATAGAAGATGAACTTATGGCTAAGAGAGCGAGTTAAATGGCAATTTACTACCTGAATCTACACAAAAGATATGACCTTGATGTAATACATTAACTCTTTTTATACAACAATCCTAATTCTAATTTACTTTAGAACTACTTGTAATACAAACCAATCACTGCGATGGATTGGATACGCGCCTTCTACTTCACATTTATGACTTATACGGGTCTTGCTGACACTTATAGAAATGAGCAATATTTCCCAAAAATTGACATATTTTACAACTTTGAGAGGTACATGATTGCTATGAATTTTGCAAACCCTGACACTTCAAAGACTGCCAGAAACATACTAGTTTATCATAATTGTATGATTGAGAGTATTATTGAGTGGTTAGCAGGGGAAAATGAAAACTAGAAGGAAGTTTAAACGGCATGATTAGTTTTTAGTGGTGCTTGCGAATTAACTTAATTATGATTAACTATTATATGGAGAAGATTAGATAAGAATAATTAATTGCAATATTAGTTAAAGTAAATACAATATATTAGAATTGGGAAGATTATTGGCTCTCTCTCTCTTATCTTAAACATTATATTCTAAGCCAATTTACATATCTTAAATCAGAAGCTCATTTTCTCCTCTTCATCTTTTTTATTTGCCACATTTCTTTTATCCTTCTTAAGCACATTTCTTATCTCTTCAAGTTGAAAATGAATTAATTGATTGATTAATTAATTTAAACTACATAAAAATTGTTTATAAATTTACTACTATTCAATCATCATCTGGTTTGGCTCTCAAAATAGAAACAAACATTTCTTATAAATTGCAAACATATTTTTATCTATAATCATAAATTTTATCTATAATCCATTAACTAGGCAAATACCTATTTCAATCTTTCACAAATTTCAGTAATTAAAGGCTCAAACTCAAGTTTCTTCAGAATGAAATTGTCGTAAAATGGCTTCTAAATACTCTAAAATGCTGTCATAATAAAATATATAATGGAGTCCCCATGATTTATTTAGAATTATTTGATCTTCTCTTCGTTAGTGGAAAAATTGGCATTTACTGAAGATTCGCTCTGGTAGGCTTTTTGTAAGTACTGACAGAGCTAATCAAGATAGAAGCAAGCTAAATTTGTAAAATCTGGCTTGACTTTGTTCTATTAAGTTTTCTAATTGTTCTTCTTTGCATCCTCAAGTTCTGACTGCTTGAGAGAAAATTATAGTTGCAATTGATTGTAGTAGACATTTCTTCTCATAATATTGAGAAAAATAATATTTTTAGAAGGAAATCATCAAAATAATCAATAAAGCTGTGGTACTCCTTCGATGGTTTAACAGTAATAATTGTCTGGTGATTCTACAATTTTATGTAATCATATCTGTTTTCAATCGTTTTATTTACTTAATCAATGTTTTTTGTTCTCACAACGATATCCTTTTAGTTCATATTTTAGTTCATCGTTGATATAAATCTTGAAACTACTTCTATAATAAATATTCGAATATAAAATGACTAAGAAACTTTCAATTATATATCTGCATAATTAGAATCCTACTTTATATTTCTTGCTCTTTCTAGCATAACTTTGCATAACTGATCGTCACCTCTTAATGATAAGAAATAAGACTTTAAAAGACAAGCGAAAAGGTCTGGGTTTTAAGCTTAATTTTGAGTTTCAGGAATCTTCTAACCCATTTAACCTCCTTGTGTATTTGAAGTTGTGACTCTATGAAGAATAGAATCGACCATCTTTTCGCTTGTCTTGAAATCATAATCTTAAAGGCTAGCTCTGCGAGTTTCATCAGTATTGGATTGATTTGACCAGATCTTCTTTGAATAGTTGAGTAGCACTAGGCTGCTACCTCGAAACACTCTTTTGCCAGAGTGAAGTTTTTGAAGTGTTCATACTCCATAAATCCAAGTCTTGTCCATATGAAAGAATCTTTTTCCTTGATTTTAATAGCCTATAAGTTTATAAAAGATGAGAAATTTATGTATTTTAACTGTCAACGAAATATTTTTCTTGATGTTGTGGGTAGATTTTTGTAAGACAATATGAGATAGTACTATGACAAATGTCAAAAAGCTCAATAAATGCTAGCAGCTTTCAAAGAAGCAATGACAATCAATCCTTTTAGATTCTAAATTAAAAATGATGTAAAATGCTCCTGTATTAATGGGAAATAGTGCATTCTGGAAAATCAAAAGCTTAAGGAGACTCTCTCAAAACTTTTAAGGTTATTTATGAATGTAATCAGTCACATGTGTATTGAAAATAGTCCATATCAGATGGTCAACCAAAGTGGAAAGAGAAAGCTTAATTTATCAGAAGTACTGTATAGTCTCAATCAAGGTGGCTAGATTAAGCTTATGAAGAATCTCAATCTAATTTTAATTTAATATAGATTACTAGATATGATCTACTCAAGCTTCAGCGTCGAATCACAATTAGTCTTCTCACAGATTCAAACTGAGTTTTACTAGCTGTAAAACTCTACCAAGCTAATTCATGATTATAAAGAAAATGATTTATACAAGCTTTATAAGGGTTTCTATACTCTTTCTCAAAATACTTAAATCATTGCTTTAAGCACTTTAAGATAACAGTTGCTATAAGAATAGAAGAACTAATAATCACTAAATGTTTAACCAACTTGGAGCAATGTTAATAATTTGAGAAAAATGAAGCTTTGCTTGACTTAAATGATCACCATTATCATCTTAAAAATGCAAGGCAAACAACTTGTCAAGAAAAGAATATTTATTGGAGATAGGGAAAGCGAGGGATATATCAAGAAAGAATAGAAAATTGTCAATCTTAAGCAACAAATAGCTTATTTATTTGAAAAACTTGAAAGGCTGCAAGTTGTATCAGAATTTTACTTTAATTTATTGTGCAGTCTACCATACGGGAGTTAAACTTTAAAATTTAGCATTAATTTATAATCGATATTATATTTTCTCCGGATTTTACTAGAAAAGCTATTTTCAATCGTTCAATAGTCAAACTAAGGGCTAGACGATAAAATGCGTTTCTAATTAAACCCTGAATTCTTTGAATCTTTTTATAATTATATTGTAAATTTACAAACCAAAAAATTTCATTTGATTATCCACTTTTACAGACTATGTTGAACAACTCCTTCAAAAAGCATGCATATATAACTCAGAATAATTTGCAAAGCTTGAGATACTAAAAAGATAAGCTAAAGAGTGAAATGTCTCCTATTGTATAATTTGCTTATCTTAGAGAAGTTTCACAGTGCTTGCAAATCGCCTTCAATAGTCAAAGCTTGAATCAATAAAATTAATATAAATAACGAATCGAATATAAATTAATGAACGATTTATCATTCATTCAAGTGAACCTTAAATTTAATAACTTTTTTTAATCATTTAGATTGATATATCTTTATATAAATGAATGGATGCATTGAGTGTTACATTATTCTGATCAAAGGTGGTTTGTAACTTGGCTTGCGATTGAAATATGAAGAGTCTCTGTTCTCAAATTAAGAATTACAAGAACTCAAGTCAATCTATGAGACTGCAAATAAGAAAACATTTGGTTTTGTAAACCTTAATTAGATTCTGAACCATGCTTAAATGCCGAATGTATATTATAATTCTATAATTAATCCCTTATTAATTTGAGCTACCACAGTTACTAATACAATTTATAGTAGATATTTGTTTATGGGAATCAAGGAATGGATGTGAATATGTCTGGTGCTGAGGATGAAGAAAGAGAAAGAAGCATTATTTTAGTATAACTTTTATATTTTTTACATCAAATTCATATAATCAGCAATTATAGGATTCTTTGATGCAGCAGTACAAAAACTTTAAAGATGCTCTTCAAACAACTAAAACATAAAATTCATAGCAAGCTATACATTTTATATAGTCTTAAATATTAATATTAAATATTGTAATGAAGTGATACATTTTTACTTTTAATACAATTATTTATTAAATAAAGAAATAATTATTATTTTTATATATCTCTATCAAAAACTTGAATCTTATACTTTGTGATTTGGGATGTGATTCACATCCACGGCATCTGCGATATTTCTTATTTCTTCCACAAAATTCTCTGCCATCACAAATTTGTCTTATTTGCTGATTTATTATATAAAATGATTATCAAGCTAAAATTTATAGAAAATTTTTATGTTAATATAATTAAAAAATTAATTGCTAATTGATTATCTTCCTCCTAGAGTAAATCCACGATTAAAACCAGGCGAGCTATTTTACTCAATGCGTAAACCACCATTAAGCTCATCCTCATCCTAATTATTTATTTGCATATTTAGGCCAGATTTCCTGGGACTATGATATAATGATGAACGTTTCATTTGAAGTTTTGGAGATTCAATAAATATTATATTATACTTATCATATTTTGATATAAGCTAGAAAATAACACAATAATGTTAAAATTATCTGGCTTTATATTATTAGTTCATTTTTTTCTTTTTCTACTCATCGTCCATTTCCTACTTTGTTTTTATTTTATCTAGTAACTTAGTTAGTGCGAATTCCTTGTGATATATAGATCGTTTTACTTAATGTTTAATAGGGGAACCAAAGCCGTCTTTAATTGATTAATCTGGAATCTTTGACATAAATTTCTTTGGACTATTGTTCTCAGTTCTTGAGGCTTATTTTGATGGTTTATTTTACTTTTGTTTTTAATTTGACATAGAATTGTTTAATTATTAAGTCATTAAGATAGGGTTCTAGAAAACATAATCTGGATCTTGTTCCTTAGAATTTATCTAGTCATTTTCTAAAATTTCTTGAATTTAATGAGACTTAAAACCTTTCTTTTACATTTTAGAGTAGTGAGATGGGTCTAAATACCATCTTCCATAGTACTGTTTGGCCATTACTCTCATTAAAGCTTCATCATCGGCAATCTTCATGAATCTTGAATTATCTGGTGTCTACTAATCTTTTTAGTTTTGAGCATCAGAGTTCTACAGTAAGTAGTTCAAATCAGGTTTAACAATTTTTAATTTATATTTCTCTCTCGATATTTAAGGTTCCTTGATAAACTTCTAATGATTTTTCTTCTTGTCTTCTTCTTATTTTTTAATCTGTAACAAACATTCATCCAAAAGTTAAGCATATCTAGTATCCTTATAAACAGGCACCTATATTTTATGAGGTGTAGATAAGGAGCTTTTCTTATGTTTTAGGGTTGAGGGACTTTAAGATATCATACTAGCTTTGTGTCTGAAGTCTTTAGTTTGTTTAGAAGCAAATGATGCATTTAAAAAGGAATCTCTCATATTACTATAGTCAAAAGTGTTGTCCATAGAGGAACCTTGAAATTTCATAGTAACTCTTTTCTGGAATTTTTATATGTCTTGATGTCTTTGACTTGAGCTCATGTTCTTTACTTAATCAGGGAAATTTTCTTTGAGATATAGGTTATGTGCATATATTGCTAACTATGAGTTTTAATCATCCTGTGATGTGTTGGCATGAATACCACTATATGAAGTTGGTGAGTGTGCTTTACCTCCATTAATGTTATAAGTATGGTTTTTTATTTTATCACAAATAAGTATATTATACCAGAACTCAAGCATTACATATGATTGGATGAAGGAACACCAACATCGACATCAGTATGCATTTTATTAGCTTTCTAATTATGCTTACTTGATTAAAATTCATGTTCTAAAACCATTTCCTCTTAGTTGACATGAATTCTAGTCATATCATGCCCTTCAACCCCATCATAGTTCTTCCATATACTAAATGAGAGTGGTCTCTACTGTAAATTATAAGTTTTCTCATTCTTTTTCATGGCATTGATTTCTCTATTGTAAAGAACATCCAATGGTATTGACGATTCTTTAATTTTCATGCGATTGAATGGGTTTTCAACAGCTACGAGTTAGGATTTTTACATCTTTCTTGAGTAGTCTTTAGGCTCTATTGATAATGTAATTGAATTTTGTTTATACTCTTTTTATGGATTAATTTTAGAGTTTTCATTTATGGTATCTACTAATAAAATCCAGTTGATATATTTTTGGTATAAAAATCGAAAATTAAGATTTAAATTAAATAAATAAACTCTTAAAGTATTTCATCAATCAAGAAGACAGTTAAATAAATTTCTATTTAATCAATTTACAATTAAGTTAACTTTCTAAATTAATTTTTATCCATATTCAAGTAATAAATCAATTAAAAAATAAGGTGTTTTACATCTGCGTCTTGTCTTTGAGTTTCCTCTGATTTTATAAGGCTTAGAGTTTATTGCGGGTTATTTCCAAAATAAGAAGGTATTACTGGTTTATATTTATTATATGATTAATTTTATTGATTAATTGTAGCTAAGTCATCATCTTCTGTAGTAATTTATTCTTATGAAACTTCATCTTCAATAAGTAGCATAGTTTCCCCAATTCTTTCCACAGTATTTTTATTCTAAAATTTTTATACTAACCCATTAGACTAGTCTTTATCAAATTAAGATTCAATTTTATTAATTTGCATGATAACATCTCTTTTCAGGTCAAGTCTAGCAACAAGGTTTTATTCTGACATTCTTAATAATTTTTTATCAACAATGTCATTTTTCTATAATATCTTCTTTAAGGCTTGATTTTCACGGCTATATAATCTGGAGTTTTAAGTAATAAGTCTTGATTATTAATTAGTTTGAGGTCTCTGGCTAAATTAGACAAGTTAAAAATTCTAATTTATAGGACTGTTCTATTAAGAATTGGTTTCTGCTATTTTGATATTAAGAGCTTTCTATGTTTGGCTGAAATTATTATGCAATTAATTTAACAAACTCAGTCTTTGTCTTTCTGAGAAAGTATTAGAATTTTTGGTATTTTTCTGAACTTATTGATATTTTGAAAAATCAAACGTATTTTTAATTTTATAGCTCTCTATATCGCTGTCCTGTAAATATTAATTGAAAGAGGGTTTTGGTGCTGGAATTACATATGATTAATGTTTTTTTTGAGAAGAAATATCGTCATTGAAATTGGATTAGATAGCAGTTGATACTCTTTGCTAAGTTTGGTTTAAAAAAGATAAATTTTCATTGCTTTTCTAGTTAGAAGGAGTGTAATTTTAATTTGAGTTTCTTTTTCCAGAGACTTAGAGTATTTGACTAACCTTCTTGTTCTAGCTTTAATCAAAGGACATCATTTAGGGGTTATTTTAATTTATGAATTTACCATTTTAAGTCTTGCTGAGACCCATCGTTAAATCTTGAGAACCAATTATCGCCTTCCTGTTAGAAACATTCAATGGAGTCATTACTCTTTCATAATATCTTTGAGACAACACTTGTGCAAAAATAATATGGGCAAGCAAGTATACATTAAAAATTCTTAATCATTCTCATCTTATGTAATTTTATATTGTGAATTGAATCTATGTGGGGGTTTTCTTAGAACTTTAGTTAAAACTTGGTCATTGTCATTTTAGCAATCAGTCTCAATTTTGAGTAATCTCTCCAATCTTTATTTTTTTATTTTTCGATGGCTCTCTGTAAACAATTTATTATCCTATTTTTCATTCAAGAAAGTCCAATTCATTCTTTTGCCTCCATAACTGCTTGATTGACTCTAATCTTAATTGAGGTTGTTTGATAAATAAAGGGCATTAGAATAAGATTTAGTTAAATTAAAATTTCCATGATACTTATTGAAATAATGCAATAAATACTGACATTAAATATACTCAAAAATTAAGATTGTGCCCCATCAATCTAGGACTATGAATACAATTAATCATTAAGTTAACTGTGATTCTAAAGTGCACTACTTCTATACATAGTCATTTACATTTCAGATAATTAACTCTAATTAAATAATGGAGATTTATCTTAAGCCTAATCATTGCGATTTTACGATCTTTTTTAATTTTTTAATTACATTTATTTGTTACTATCACTTAACTACAATTGCTTTTGGTGTTGCTAGTTAGATTCATTTTATTATAAATTATCTGAATTTTAGACTATCTTTAAATTTTGATATTGTTGAGAGTTTTGTGATTGAGATGATAAATGTGAAAGTTTGTTCAATAATTGCCTTGGATTTTATGAATTAATATTCATGTTTACTCTGAACTGCGAAGCGAAGGATATTTCATTATTTATCAAATTCTAACTATCTAAGTTCCCAAAATCATTAAATAGAATATATTCATATATAAATTACTAGAAAATTTAATAAAAGAATTTTTTACATAATCAGTAGATTTTATTAGAGGATTTGTTCCACTAGAGCTTTGTTGTTTACTTTAAGATCTGACACCATTTATCTAATTATTTATTCCAAACTGTGCAGTCTCGTCTTTTTTAAGGTTTGTTTATTATTAAAGAATTTTACTATCAATCATCTTATAATTAATATATATATAAATATTATTTTTATTAGAAAAATATACAATTATAAATTATAATTATAAGTTACGAGGTGTTATTTATTATATTTTACTATGACATTTTTTGTTAAATAATTATAGTATTCTTATTTGTTGAATTAATCCTAAAATAAATATATACTGTAATTTCGTCGATATTCATGTTTCATAATAATAGAATTATAGATTTAATGGTCTTATGAGATATAGGGGCAGAGGATGAAATAATAAATAGTCAAAATTAGTAAGTAATATCAAAATATTATAGTTCAAAATAATCTGATTCTAGTAATTTATGTAAATAAAGTTTTTATTAAAATATTTATAATTAAGTCTTAATTTTCTTAAATAGCTTTCATAATATTAATCTGGTTATTAATTTAATTCATAAATTTAAAATTCAATAATTTATATAGAATATAATAAACATATTGCTGATAAAAAATGATTACTGAGTACGAACGAACTGACTTATAAAATATTAAGAAAAATAAAACAATTCGCTCACCTCATGACTTAGAATCAGAAATAGCCCATATCTCTGAAACACTCAAAGATCTAAGTAAGTTTGACATAGCATTTTATTTGGATTATACAATAAAAATGAGAAATTAGATATTAATGTAAATATTATCGTAATCAATCTAGAAAAAATACTAATATCAATTATATTTAAGCTGATAAATTGACTTTTAGATTCACATGACTGGAAGGACAGGTTGGAAAGTTTGAAAAAAATATAGAGCATAATTGTTACAGAGGAAATAGTAGAATTTCCAAATTTTTTGAATTAAATGTTGAAGCTTCAAAACCCTTTAACCGCTTAGGTAAGACCATGCTTTTTTGATATTTGGCATTTAATCATATTTGCTTCAAAGTATTGAGATATTTCCAAATTTATTATGATTTTAACTGATTACAACTAAATAAGTATAGATGGTCGATGGGAGATCTGCTTTGACCAAAGAGGCTTCAAAAACAATATGTATAATGGCGGAAGTACTGCAAATTAATTTTGAAAGTTTAGCCTTGAGGTTTTTGCATGCCAATTCATTTACAAAAATAATAAGAAAATTTTAAATAAATATGAAAATTTTAAGCTATTGAGAATTGTTGAACAATTTGATGGAAATGGATAATATAAATGCCTTATCCTATTGCCTTAACTCGAAAATAACTCTTATTATTTATAAAGAAATAGATATTTTTTATTGCTTGAAACTCATTACCCATTTAAGTTCGCTTTTATTTATTTTTATACTTCTTACAAAATCAATAATCTTATAAATATTAAATAATTTATCATGATTGCTTAAACTTGTATAAAATGCAAATAAGTTAATCTCTGAACATGGTCATTTAAGTATAGTTGCCATCTTCCATAACGTAGTATCACACAAGTAAGTTTTTTATAAATGACTTTAATAAAGTTTTTAGGCTGATAGGCAAGTTATTTGAGGAAGTTAAAAACAAGAATCCAGTTGTAAGAGCTAAAATAGCACAATATTACTTGATAATTTTGGTGAACTACCCTGAAGAAATAATTGAAAAACAAATGCAAAACATTGAGGATTTCATCAGTATTTCACTTACAGATGCGAAGCCAGAAGTAAGACAGATTGCAAGACTCGCTTACTTGAGATACCGAGACATATTTCCTTCTAGAGGCAAATATATCTTCAGTTATTTGGAAATGTCAGTTCAAAAAGCGATTTATGACGAGGAGGATTCTTAGACTTATGAATAAGTTTCTAGGATGTCAAGTGTGAGCTAAGTCAGTAGAAGATCTGAGCCTGTTATCAATAAAAGTTAACAAAATTTTCAAATGACTGCCAGTCCTTCAGGCTTTGGAGAGAGAAACTAAAAGATTTTCAAAGAGGATGATTAGCTCTCTATAACCTCATATTCTGGTACTGCAATAAATCAAAAAATAATGGCAAAAACATCAGATAATTTTGCTCAGAGAAAAGCAAGTTAAGCAAGAGGTTAGTAAAACATTCAGAATATAGCTTTACCAGATAAATCTACAGACTATGAGCATTTAGTAGTTAATCAAAAACATCCATCAAACCTTGATAGCTATAATCAGTAAATCTAATCTTCAGCAAAAAAGAGAGTAGCTAACTTTATAGATTTTCCACTTCAGTAAGACTAGGAAGAAACCTTCGATTAAATGCTTTAAAATGATCATCAAGGTGTGAATGGATAAGTTATAAAATCCTTTAATAAGAATAGCAATAGTCGAGGGGTTTCTTCTCAAAATAAGACTGGTAGTAATTAGAATCAACCCTCAATTGAGTAATTACAGAGCAAGTTGTAATTGTTAAAAAGTAGATCTATCAACTCCAATTCAAACAATCAAGTTTCTAGATAAAACTCTACTAGCTAGCAAATGAGTGCTAGTCAAATAGAAGAAGATGATTCAATAAGTTCAATTTCTCATATAAATTAATAGATTACTTGCTTATATTTGACCATCATTGTATTTCAAACTCAATGGTTATGGCAGATAATAGAGGAGGAAGACAAACTAATCACATGCAAGAAAGTGGTTTTGTTGATGAAAGTTATCGAAAAGCCAGTCAAAACACTGGAAGCAGAAAAGTTGATATACATGATTCAGAACTTATGGAACTAAAGAGAAAACTTTCAAATCCTAGCATAGATTACAGCTAGCATGAAGCCGGTAATTCCTAATATAATCAATTTCCCAGATAGACACTATAGCACGCTGGATAGTTTGAAATGAACTAGAATATTGAGATGTTACTTGAGAAAGCTGAGAAAGAAAACTGGAATGAGAGATTAGAGGCATTTTTTGGCTTGTCTTAGATCATTAATGAGTGGATTGCTATAATGGGAGAAGCAAGAGCATTAAACCAAAAGTTATAAATAGAGTAAGAAAAAAATTATAAATAATCTTCCATAAATTTGTTATAACTTTCCAGCATCTTTAAGTGACCCAAGAAAATATTATAAGAATCCTAAAGTCAATGACTGAACATCTCGGGGATACTCACTTTAAAGTAATTCTGGTTGTTTAAGACACTCTTTGCTAATTATTCCAACTTTTTCATGAATTATTTTTGCCGTACCTCCAATCAATAATGCAGAAACTTTTAAAGAATGTTACAGACAAGAAAGAGCAAGTCTGCATGTCTGCTAATGTCCTTTTAAATATGTTCCAGTAGATTTATGGTGGTGACTAATTAGTGCCCATACTTCTCAAAATTTTAGACTTTAGCCTACAAAATAAAGTCCTTATATCTTGCCTAGAGGTGCTTATGGTACTCCTTAAGGATGCCTATTAATTTGCCATGTCTTAAGAAAACATTAAAGTTTGTGTAATAAAAATTGCAATAATTGCAAGTGAAAATGCTGCTAACAAAGCTGTCACTCTTCCTATAATTGGAGCCTTACTTACATTAAGAGATAAAAATATTTCAGCATGCATGTTGGCATTATCGCTGCTAGATACTAGAACTTTGGATATAATTAGGAGACTTGGACACTTTTATGCCCCAGATCTCGAAGAAAACATTATGGAATATATTATAAATAAGAAACCTACCGATACCCCATAATTGAGAGACAAGTAATACTAAAATGATGATGAATCTCCAAGAACATTATTAGAGAACAAAAAGTAGAAATTGCTTGCAAAGCATGGGGAGTGGTTAATTAAGTGGGCAAATATAATTAATTTTTTTTCATATTTAATTAAATCAAACTTCTTTCTCTTAAAAAATCTTTCAAGGAATGTATATAAAATATAGGGAATCAATTAGAAATATAATTTATTGTTCATACGATAAATATTTTCCTAGCAAACTATATAAAATGCTTTTGTTGTTATTGAGACACATTAATAACCATTATTATAAATAAAAAATCTATGTAGTTTTATAACAATAAAGTAAGAAATTATAATTAGAATATTAAAAAATTTAATAAAAAGTTTTTTTTAATTTTATACTTAATTCATTGTGCTAATGAGCTTAAGTGTATTCGGACAAAATTTATTAATTATAATAAGAATCTAACATTTAGAAATATTTTTCTAAATAGACTTATGTTCATTCATTTTTTATAAGTAAAAAACTAAAATATAACTATTTTTTATTAATAATAACCCATATTTATGAGTTTAGGATGGCATTACCGCAAAGCATCCACATTAAGCATCAGTTGAATTACCAAATGCAATGAGATCTCCTCAATCAAAATTAGGGCAGTACTCCTCTGGCTAAGGTGGAGGTCCCTAGATATCTCAATTTTCCCCCAATACTTCAGTAACTAGATCTCAAAACGTCCAAATGCAAGAAGAATAGAAATCACATAACAATCTTGGAAAAATCCAATAAAAAGTTGTGGATATGAGTTTGTTATCAAACAAAGATGAAATCGAAGATGAGGATACATAGTCATTTCTGCTTATAGAAAATTAAGTTAAAAAGCAAGATTCTTATTCAGATGACATATTGGATGGTATAATAAACAGTTCTAATGGGCTTTAATTAGTTGCAGAGTAAGACTTAGAGATGAAATTTGAAATACTGAGAAGAATCTCAGCATGCAATAACGAGGCAAAAACAGATAAGAGCAATAGTTATATTCAAAATAATTTGACTGAAATTCTAAGAGTTATAATTTCATTGCTTGACTTCTCAACTTAGCCATATCAAAATAAAGCTGACGATACTGAACTTAATAAGAAAAGTTAATTCAAAGAACGAGCCTTCGAAGTTATTATACATATAATTCAGGACAATTTCAAGAAGTTTATTGAACTTACTAAAACCCCTTAGCCAAAACAGCTCACTTTAATTGATTAAATCATTTAGGCAATCCTTGACAACCAAAATGATAACAAGTATGTTTAAAAGAAAGCAGATATGATTTTTGAGATCTTCAGCGCTTATTCACACAAACAGTAAAACTTTTCTCATACAATTTTGGATTCTCTGTTTAAGCTTAGTATCAGAGATAACCAACTGACCTCTGGCTTAAACCTTCCAATAATCTTAAAACTTACTTCTAAACTGATAAAAATCATGACTAAGGCCACTCTGCTTCCAAAATTGCAGGAAATGTATAAGGTTCTATTGTCAAATCATATGAATCATCAAAGCCCTGAAGTTAGGAAGAATGTTATATTTTGCCTGGTTGAAATGAGGGAATTAGCAGGAGAAATGGACTTCAGAAGTATTTATGAGAAGTTGCCATAAAGTCAGCAGAAGCTAAACTTTTAATAAATCAATAATTTGGAGAAATACTTAGTTTTATGTTTAGTGAGTATTTATATAGAGAGGAGATAAAACTCACACTTGACTTAATCTACTACAAGTTCAACATCTCAATAGTAAAATGGAGGCAAAATTTTATGAAATAATTTTCTCATTAATTGATTTGATTAATTATCCAGTAAACTAAATGTTATAATTTAAGCTTAAATAAAGAACTTTAATTTAATCACTCTTATTCATGCATGCTTTTATTAGCTCTTGCAGTTGTAGATTTAAAACCTGGAACTTGACTATGAAAATAATTTCGCCTCTTAGAGCGATTTCTTGGACTGCCCTCTGTGGCTTACAATGTCAAGTTAAGTTTTGCTCTAATAAGAACTTCCTTAGGTTTAATATTAGTCAGAACATCCCTCTCTGCGAGTAAATTGCTAAATTTTAACTTATCAATCACACTTTTCTTTATTTCATCCGCTTGTCTGCGAGTGTCGTCTATACGCTACATTTTATTCATTACTCGTGCTTTGTCGAGAAGCAAATATTCTTTGCTTTTCATGAAATTTTCACGAACATCCAACATTCTGAGAGTGTTAATTTCTTTGCGTTTCATGTTCTCTATTTCTCTCTGACCAGAGAGAGATTATGGGTTGACTGCTTTATTGATTATTTTAACCTTTTATTAAAAAAAAACAAAATTTGTTATTAAGTTAAATTCTTAATATTTTGCTTTAAGAAATTAATAAAAAAAATATTGCTAAGTAAAATGTATTAACACTAAATTTGATTAAATTATTAGTAAATTTATTTTAATTACTAAACTTAAAAATTATTATTCAAATTTAATATATTAAATTTTTCGCTTCATAAATTGATAATTAATGAAATTGATTTTTTTATTCCATCCCTCAGAGTTTCATGTACTTTGAATTTTTAATCAATCCTGTCGAGAGTAGCTTTAATTTTAGATTCTTATTAGTGCAGCATATTATCCCTGATTGACTTGTTTCTATCAAACTTAGATGAAATGAGGTTTCTGATTTAATTCCTGCGCTTTGACTCCTCCTCCTATTTTTTCCTTAATTTAGTTTCAATCATCATATCTTTCATTTTAACTCTGTCCACACTTGTGTTAAATTATTGCTCAACCAAGCCTCTGTAATTTTTATAAGTCTCATGCAGACTTGTCTCAAATTTATTGGTAAAGTTTGCTAGGTTGTCTTACAGATATTTCTGGGCTTTTTACTGACCTCTATCCACTTTAGATTCCAGTCTATCTAAAAACTAAGAAGTTTCGTGCTCCTCAATCCTTTTCAACTAAGATTGCTTTGAACTATAATGCATCTCTTCCTGTAGCTTTTGCTTTAATTTTAAGTACTACTTGATGACATTTTTTACTCTCTTTGAGATTTCTACAGACTTAGCTAGCTTATTTCTTGAAGTCTGCTATCATAAATGGTTTGACTCTTGGTCTCCAATTGTTTCTAAGTTTATGAAAAAAAGTTTCGTGCTTAATTGCGTTTTTACTCTTGAGCTAAGACTCTTCTTTAGTCTTCAGACTATTTTCGCTTCATACTCTCTTGAAACATCCCAAATTTCTAATGCTTAGTCTGTATTTTCTCTTCATATTTTTATATTTCTTACTCTGCAAGCATAACAGCATTGATTCTTACTTTTCTAAGCTTATTAACTCTTTCTTATTCTTTTTCAACTAGTTTTTGCGCAAGTTAAACTTAATACTGAAGGAATTTGTTTAAAATTTGGGACAAATATCAAATTTTTATATTTTTTGTGGAGTACACTCAAATCTAACAGACTATGAAAATAATATTTTCATTCATTAGCGCATTAAGGTTACTGCTTTTCAATTTTAAGTTTAAATTTTTAGGCATTTTTAGGAGAAAATTTAAATGATTTAGGTAATATTTCAATAGTAAAGATTGCCTTAAATGCTAAATAAAAATAGAACTTGATTAAATTCAGATTTTGAGTGTTACAATAATTAGCAAACCTTCTTTAAATATATTAAGAATTGCCCAAAATAAAAATACTTTAGTTATAATTTTTATTGTTAAATCTTGTAGTACCTGGGAATCCCAAGCCAATACTACCTCTAATCTATGGACTTTAAGACCTATTTTGTTATGTAATGAAACCATCTCCACTTGCATTTGATTAATTAACTAGTAGCCTCTAATCCTATGACAAATTTGCAGGTCTAAATGACACCTTCCCAACAGTTACAGGCTTTTTGGTTTCTTGATTAGTTTACTGAGGCATCAATGGCGATAATTATATGAGATTTGAAGCTGCGGCATCCCTCTTCTGTCTAGTTGGACTATTAGTATTCGTTAAGGATTACTGGAGATTGTAGACCTGCAATTTATTAGCATTGTTGTTACTATTTGGCTGAATTTGAGGTAGCAATGATTAATTGTCTTGCTGCTAGTTAATGTTTATCATCGAATTGTTTAGATAGGGGCTTCTCTGTTTCTTTTTAGTTAATGGCCCAATAATCTTGATTATCTACTCGAAATACTCTAAAAATAAAAAAATAATGTTAATTTCATAGAATTGTACTTACTTATTCTTTTATTTTGGTAATGGTTATATCTTAGCTCAGCTACTTCTCTTAAATCTTTGCCACTTTTTAAAAAGAAATCTAGTGACCTAAAGTTATAGAATATTAAAATCATTTATATTACTTATCAATCATATCATCTGGGTTTATATGTAAATCTTTGCAGATTTGCACAGCTTTTTCAGTAAGCTTTGTTTTGTCTAAAATGCAGTTTTTGAAAAATAATTTTTTAAATACCTGAAAATACTATTCTATTGTAATAACATAAATTAAAAGGAACTTTAGTTTACAAACTTGACAATCAAGGCATGATTATAAATCAATAAATACAAATAAAATATATTAAATACTATTAGCTCGTTTAATTATAATGGACATATCACACTTAAAAATTTAAACATACAAAAATAGATTTTTTCATAGAATAATAATTTAAATCATTAATATTACAATAATAATGTACCTTTCGTACTTGGGGTCTTCTTCTATCTTTGTTGCTTCAGAAACTACAAAATTAATTGAGTTTAAGATACTTCTCAATGACATTGAAATAGAATTAAATAATATAATGTATTTCTTACATCGTGGAGAACTCAGTTTCATTTTATAGATTATATATTTTATTTTATGATTTAACCCTGATTATTATTTAACTAAATTAACAAACTAAATGATTAATTTTTGATTTTAATAGTATTTTTGTAATTAAGAAATTAAAATATTAAATTAAAAACCAAATAAAAAATAATCAAAGTGCAACATTAGCAACAATTAAAAGTATTTTTTATCATTATCTTATGTGAAGTATCTTTTTAATTTTCTCTGCAAATTGAGGATATTTTTCAAACATAATGACTTTCTGATTTATATAAATCATCTCTCTTTCTAATATTTTGTTTTTCATCTCATCAATCAAGCATATGAAATTTGTAATATAGTATAAATAAATCGTAAGCTCATTTTAGTTTTTAATTTGATAAAATACAGCATTTCCTATGACTTGAATTGCCTATATTAGGGGAGGATATCTAGCTAGTCTCTTTATCACAAGAATCCTGACTTGACCTAGATCTTGTTTAATTTTAGTTTCTCACATTTTAAGTTCTCTTTCTTCCTCTAGTTGATGAACTGATAGAGTCTTATCTTTACATGACTTACGTTTAATTGGAATCTTATGTAGCACAAGTAGATTAGCGGTCAAGTTATTTCAAATTTCTAATGTTCAAAGCAGTATCAACTATTTTTTCCTTTGATGGTTTTGATTTGTGGCTTGGTAGAAGTTCTCTCATTAACTTTAACAACTCCTAAATCAACTTAGATCTTTTATCAGGGTTATGATGCAGTATTTCTTCCAGTAGAGTTAAAACCTTTTACTGAAAAAGAAATACATAATTTTCAATCGAGTCGTCTTATATCGAGAACAGCATGTTCGATAAGATAAAAATCTTCTTGAGGTTCACAAAATCAGTGACATTTAATACGACAATATGAATTCCTGAGCAAAGAGTCTCAAACATATTCAGTAACCAGTCTTTCGTATTTAGTGCATCAATAAAATCTTGAGTTTAAACTCCATCAAGCGAAAACATTTGAATAAACTAAAAAATCTATTTTTACTATTTCAAGATGATTTTTCTTATATTAGTGAAATCTTTGCTAGTATTTTACTTGTAAAGTTCTAAACATTATGAGTAGGAATATTAATCACATAATATAGCAATGAGCTTTAGTAAGTACTTTGAGTTTTTCAAAGATATTGAGGAAGAAATTGCAAGTCTAATTAAATCTGGCTTGAGATTATTTAGAATACTCAAAAGTTTCTCATATGATTAATCCAGACTCTTAAATTTCTAAAAATCTAGTAATAAAATATACAGTTAAAATCAATTAGAATAAATAGTATAATATATATATATATAAAGTAGCCTGTACAAAATCTTGAGAAAATAATAGATTGGAGCTTTGCTATACTTTTGCAAACTCTTTAGATTGTCTTCATTCAATAGCAATTTTACGAGTTGAGTTAAGCTTTCCAATACTTTTAAATCATTACAAATAAGAGTGATATGCTTTGAAATCAGTTTGTAAAATTTAGAGTTGATGAAAATGACATCTGTACATTCGTTCAGAAATTTGATATTATTCTCTAAAATTTTCGTGATAAAATTGCATGTAAAATTTCTTAAAGGAACTGATAACTTTACAAAGTCTGTATTTTCAAGCTTTCCCTGAGAGTTAATAAGATCAAAAGAAGTCGCTACTATAAGTGTTTGAATCTTTTGAAAATGAGAGGTTTCTATATATAGATGCTCAACAATATCTTCTTAAAATGGTAAATTTGCCAGAAAAAAAATGACATCTTACGTTTGAAGAGTTTTGCACAAATAACTCACAATTATTCTCATATGAAATGTTAAAGTCTCTTAGTTGTCATTAGTTCTCAGTTATGAAATAGTTAAATCTTTTAAGAAATTTACTAAGCTTTACATGTACTGATCCATGATAAAAGTAACTTCGTACTGGTTACTTTGCAAAATTTCTTATACTTTTTCGATATAATTTACTTGAACTTCTTCACTCTCATTACCCTCAATAAATTCATGATGATTATCATCCTCGATATGATTACGACTTTCCATAGGTCTAGCAAGCTCAATTTATGACTCCATTATTTCAATGTCTTCAAGCTCACTTGTCTACAAATATTGCTTGATTCCAGTTAGGTCTATGCCTTCAGGGTCTGGTTAAGTCTGAAAGTCGAAATTCTTAGACTCCTCTAGTAGAGTTTCTAGTGGTTTATTCATTCTCTCTAGAAACTTCTCAGTCATCGCAAAGTACCTACATAGCAATATATTTTGAGTTAAACAACGTAATTTGTTTAAGGGATTAACTTACTCTGGGTCATAAAGGAGAGGATCATTTTCATACTTTGCATATTCTTGCAACTCATTTTTAAAAGGCCTACCTCTAGATCGTTTTTTACAATTCATATAATTTTACATTTGCTCTCTTTTTCTTCCTTGAGAACTTGTTTGAGAGTTATTGTAAAAATAAGATTTGGTAGAAAAATTATAATTCTTAACAGTTTATAATTATAACTATATACTAATAATAACAGAAGCGGAATCATAAGAAGAATTCATAGAATCATAACTTCTTCTTTATTCTGATCTCTTTCTCATATCGTCGCTTTTCTGATCAAAAGAAATTTAATCTTTTTATTAATTTAAATTATAGAATTGTTAATCTGATCTAGAGGCAAACCCTAAACTTAATGAATTTTAAGTTTAAATCTGTTCAAAATTTCTTATGCTTTACTGCATTTCGCTATTTTCATCACTATTCACAGAATTTAAAGAGTTATTTTGGTATTATTGATTTGAATTCATTGAACTTTTCCTTCTAGTTTGAATTCTTGAAGAAATTTAGTTTTGCTAGTTTGTGGTCTGAACTTCCGAAGACTATTAATTTAGTGGAGAGTTTTATGAATGAAAGTTATTGGAATTTTTCCTTGGCCGTCCTGGCCTCCTTTTATTATTGAGAGGTTAATCGTTGTTCATAAAAATTTACAAAAGTTAAGTCTAATTAATTTTACTATAATCTTTATTTGTACAGGATCTTTGAATCAATATGCGAAGAAATTTATCAAAGAAAGAATTAAACAAATATATCCCAAAGTCATAGCTTTCATAATATTCCAAAACTAATTAAATCAAGACTATTTCAACAAACTTTGCTCACTTAGGCTTTCTTGTCTTTCCACGAAGGTCATCATTTCTAAAATGAATCAACTTCATTAACAAAGCCTTGAAATTGTAGATCTTTGACAGCTATTCCTTGCCATAATTAGTGAATTCTAGTCCTTCATCTAAGTTCCCATTTTATTCTCTCATAATGTTTTAATCAAAGCTGAAACTCAATGTTTACACAGGTACTTTATAACCCAAAGTTTATAATCATTTTTATCTAAATTTAATTAAAATCTTTTTGAACATTATTTAATTACAATATAATTAACACAATTTATATTTTTTATGTGAAAGAAAAATGGGGTTATCTACTGGTAATTAAGATTAGTTCATGGTAGAGGTTATAGAATTCTCATTATTTTTTTTTTGATTTTAGTTGTTCATAAATTAATTTTGATCAATTTATTCAACTGAATTACTTGACAAATCAGTTAAATCAATCAAATTGGAGTCTTTTTATACCTTCTCGACATTGAATATTTTGTTTCTTGAACAGTTAAATGAAGGTGCTTATGAGCTTTTAGCAGATTGGATAATTTTAGAGTTTTTTGGGTGTGAATTATTTTGCACAATGTTTGTGATTACAACTGATTCTTGAGACTACTCATTTAAATTTTAATGATTTGAATCATCCATAGAATCCTCTTCTATAATTTGATAAAGAATTTCCTTTGAACTTGCTTAGCTAGATTACCTTTAACTAAAGATACTGTTTACCTCATACATCTGTGAATTCTTACTTGCCTAATTTTATAGAGATTACTTTTCACTCTCCAAATCTTTCAACTCTTCCAACATTTTTGAAATACTTTTGCTTACAGTATTTACAAGAATTTCTTTGTTCTTAGACCTACCCTATCTACTTTTTATGTTAAAACTGTTAATAAAACACAATGCAAGCAATTCCAAGTTGTTGCATTTTTCAACTCCATCATGATTTTGTAGATTTTCTTTTTGAATATTTGATAGAATTTGATCATAGACTGGGAAAAACCCATCTATGAAAATCATTCTGAAGTCGCCTTTTGAAGGTAGGAAGTTTTGGAATATCAAGTCTCTATGAGTCATAAGGAAATTCATGTTAAGGAACAGAATTGATTTTACAGTATCATTGAGATATGTATATATTTTATTTAAAACAAAATTAGCATTTAGATTTTTTATTTGATAAAATGATAGATCTATATTTATTTTTTATTTATCATTCAAGTTGAAATAAATATCAAAAGTCTCAACATCGCACAACATTTATTGATAAGGATAAATGAAAGATTTCCAAAAGTCTAAGATAAAATTGTTAAGGACATCTGGATTAATAAAAAGCAAAGAATAAATTCGAAATTCTTAATTACATAGATACAATAATTCATTCTATATACTAATATTATTTATATGCAACCAACTAAATCTTGGTTGTATTTTGATAACTATATTTTACTATTATCAGAAAATTCTGTTTTTATGTATTCAAAACCCCAAAACCCTTTCAGTAGTTTGATTGAGTTTTTGATTGATAAAAGTAGACTATTAGTGCATACTTTATTAGGGTTTTAATAGGGTTTATGTAGGGGTTTAATGTTTAAATATTAGTATTTTAAGTGAGTATAACAAGCGAGTTTTTAAAATATTTCACACAAACATAAGCTTAGAGTCATGTGGCAGTTCTCTGAATTTTATCTTTCTAAGTTGATGTTTGATTGTTTCTATTGTTTGTTAATTCTCTTAGCTTGGCTTGATAATAGTTGAGTATGCAAGTTCTCTGAGACCTCCATTTATTTTATTTTTATCGAGATATTGTTTGATTCTTTGCTTAGAATCTCTCTCACCCCTGCAGCTAAAGTAATCGTTTCTTGGCATGTCGCTCTCTATTATTATTACTGTAAGAGCCCAGATATCCCATTAAGTGTCTCCATCTCTCCAATCCTCTCTCTCTGGGAAATATCCAGGAGTGCCGTATATGTTTCCTTATGCAGAGGCTTGCACTCTTTGAGCTCTGTTGAAGTCAATAATATAAACTCTAAGAGGCTGAAAGTTCATCATGATGTTTTCTTGCTTTAAGTCTCTATGAACATAACCTAGCTTGTGAAGCTCTTCAATCCCTTCAACTATCTGATACTATCTAGCTAATTTATCTCTGACATCTATTGTCAGATAAGAATTCTCTGTAAGTCATTTCAAGTTAAGGACGCCTGAAGGCTACATGATCTTTACCAAGTAAAATAGCATCAAGCTAGATGATATGCCTACACTCATTTAACTTTGCCTTTTAAAGAGCATAATATTCATTAGCAAATTCCATTTGGAACTTGTCATCAGCAAGGAAGTAATTGAAAGGATATATCTTGTAAGCATATTATTCATCCGTAATGACTCTCTTTTCTATTTTATCTTCAAGAGTGAGGTATCTTTCTAGGCAAGAATCTAAGTCAATAATTTTTAATATGGGAATTTTCATTGCCTCTATTTTAACCATGATTTTATTGATCTCAGAGACTGGAAAGTTCTTGACTGCTTTCTTCATTTTAACTTACTTCTAGACTTCAACTCTAAGAGACTCCACTGGGTTTCTTGATCTTTTCTTTTAGAGGAATCTATTTCCTGTGGGTTCATGAATAAAGACAGAACTTTAGTTGTGCTTTTTCTTTAAGTGCACTTTGAGGTCTCTAGTATGAGAATATGGCTTCTCACAGAACTCACAGACATACTTCCCATTTTTCTTTTAATGCTTGAGATATAACCTTGGCATATCGTTATGTTTATCTCTCAAGTGTCTCTTATAAGTTGACTTGTAAGGGAAAACTTTATTGAATTCTTTGCATTATTAGTCAACTTTGGCTGGGATTTATTAATGCTCTATGGCGGGTTGCTTAACCTCCTCCTCAATTTACACAGCTTCTATGATAACCTCCTACTTAACTTATATTTAAATCTCAA
>ARYC01001296.1:0-10943 GCA_000711775.1 Oxytricha trifallax | reverse complement strand
TTCATTTGTGAGAAACTTAAATTATATGTAAATTTGGGCATTTTGCATTAATCAACATTGAGCAAGCATGATCAATCAATTGATCAAGAACTATCAATAAATTGCTCTATATAGTTTGAAGAACACTGCTTAGGACAACTGCAAGGATATTGTTTCGTTTATTAATCAATCAATTATTTTATTGATAATGATTTTATCGCTACACTGCATCACTCGCTGATTTAAGTTTGACTGTGATTAAACTTTTGCTAACGCTTGCTAAGATTAGATAGCTAGCGTCGCAATCATTGAATTTGAGAATATCGTTCATATTATAAATCAGTTGCATTGCAAGACAAACTTCAGATATGTGAACTATTGGTCATTGATTGCTTGCATCACTTTCATATTTTTAGCGCTAAGTTAATTTTTAATATATAATACTATTAAATTTTGCATCATTGCTTATATATTTTCAATCGAAATTTAAATAATAAATTAACATGCATTAATAATTAATGGCAGAAGAATCAAAGACTGCGCAGTATTTATTGCAATAGCTATATTTTTGTTTGATTTTATGCTTCATTTTAGAATTGATCCTGAGTATGCTGAATTTCAGTCGCGGAATAGCATAGCACTAAATATTATGAATAAATTTGATTTAACTATATGTTTTTATTTAAAGCAAGACCCAACATACAGTGTTGGATCTTCCGCAGGCTGCTTTAAATAAAAACATATAGTAAAATCAAATTTATTCATAATATTTAGTGCTATGCTATTCCGCGACCGAAATTCAGCATACTCAGGATCAATCTAAAATGAAGCATAAAATCAAACAAAAATTTAGCTATTGCAATAAATACTGCGCAGTCTTTGATTCTTCTGCCATTAATTATTAATGCATGTTAATTTATTATTTAAATTTCGATTGAAAATATATAAGCAATGATGCAAAATTTAATAGTATTATATATTAAAAATTAACTTAGCGCTAAAAATATGAAAGTGATGCAAGCAATCAATGACCAATAGTTCACATATCTGAAAAGTTTGTCTTGCAATGCAACTGATTTATAATATGAACGATATTCTCAAATTCAATGATTGCGACGCTAGCTATCTAATCTTAGCAAGCGTTAGCAAAAGTTTAATCATAGTCAAACTTAAATCAGCGAGTGATGCAGTGTAGCGATAAAATCATTATCAATAAAATAATTGATTGATTAATAAACGAAATCAATTTCCTTGCAGTTGTCCTAAGCAGTGTTCTTCAAACTATATAGAGCAATTTATTGATGGTTCTTGATCAATTGATTGATCATTCTTGCTCAATGTTGATTCATGCAAAATGCCCAATTTACATATAATTTAAGTTTCTCACAAATGAAACTTATAATGAGAGAGATTTGTCATCTTGAACTAAAATAGAGGCTAATAAGCATTTCAATACATAGCAAGAACTTAGAAGAGAGTTGCAGAGCATTCAGAGTATTCAGAGTAGAAGATGCATTTTGTTTATTTGAGAGAAACGAAAATGAGACAATTGTGCATAAATTAAGTTTGGAAACATTTGCTATTACAAAGGTTGTTTGCAATTCTACTACTTTTGTTGCGCAGCAGCAATTAGTTTTCATGACTTGGTATATCAAAGCTTGCTTCATTTGAAATGAGACAACATTAATATCAGAATGATTGCTCTTAAAAAGCAATTCTTAGGATGGTGCAATAAGTTGAGCAAATCTATATTCAACCAATTGAATGATAATAAAAATTTCGATTAATTGTGCTTTGCAAGAATTGGACGAGGCTATGGCTAAGTGCAACAACTCTGGTCTGGCAAGATCACTATCAAAGATGTTGCTAATGAACTCTTAGGTATGATTGAAGCAGACTACCCAAGACATATCATGCACCTTTAGGATGAAATCGCGTTCTTAAACAACAGTCAGTGACTAATTCGCAAACTATTAATAATCCCTTCCCTAATACATTCACAACCTAATCTCTTGCACTATACTCTTTAATCTAATTTTCCTTTATATCATACTTTGTGATTGCACTCTCCTCAATGACTAAATAATGCAGCAATCGATTGCAATATTCATATGCACATATATGAGGCAAAAATTTTGCATTATTATGAGATTTTATCAAATTTTGGGTTTTGAGGTTGTATGGTTCCACCCTTAGGTTGTATGGTTCCAGGAAGATATCCTGAAGATATCTCAAATTTCAAGGCTTGTGAAAATTTTCGATAATATTGCTTATAGCTCTGCCTACTTTATGATTGGCGAGCCTTACTTTATTGATATGATACAACACAACAGTGATGCATATATAAATGCAAATACAAGCTGATCTGAAGTATATGGGTTAGAATATAAGAGGCCAAACTTCAAAAATTCTTAGTATTTCATGACATTTAATAACAGCTTTCAAACCAACAGTTTGAGTATCTATCTTGAAACATCGATTTTTGCCTAAGAGCTCTGACTTCAACTCTAATGATGTTTTCGATGCCTCTGATACGATTAATGATGATTTGGATGGGTTTGGCATGATTAGGTGAGAGTTGGGTATGTTAAGTCAATTGGTCTTTAGTTTGAGAATAGACCTAAATTCTAAGCAATACTATGGTTAAGAAGTCAAAAACCTCTCTAAAGTCAAACTTGTCATTTCTTACCCCTTATAATCACTATACCTCCATAACACCTCCAATCAATGCAATAGAGTATAGCAACATCATATATAAGTGATAGAGTTCTATTTGAGGTGGTTTAGTCGAATTATAGATGCTAAGTTGTAAGAATCCACTCTAAGGTTGTATGGTTCCAGATGAAGATATCCTGAAGATATCTCTAGGTTGTATGGTTCCAGGAAGATATCCTGAAGATATCTCAAAAATTCATGCAAAAGTGTATTAAGAAATCGCTGAGTATGTTAATTGTTCTACATAAAGTTGTATAGCTGCATTAGAGACAAATTATGCAAGACTCAACCTTAGGTTGTAAGAATCCAAGTTGTACAGCTCCAGTTGTATGAATCCAGCTGTATGACTCCAGATTGTATAGTTCCAGGCCTATTTAAGCCAGCGAATTTCATAATTCATTATCACATTAAAATTTCGCAAATTTGAGCAAAGATCAAACTTTTGCCTCTTGATTTTTTGCTGCTATAACTTAAGACTACTTCAAAACTTTTATAATAGCCAATATCTAACATGCTCTTTCTACTCGGGAGCATTAGGGTCCAGCCGCAGCCTATGGTTGGATACCCTCCATTTAAGAGTAAAAAGTTATCTTTTTGTTACAAACCTTTTAGTAATCCTCTGCTTTTAAGGTTTTAAGCTTTTAGCTATTGCTTGCAAATAAATAGGCAAATATTAATGTAGTTGATTACCAATTAATAAACCCTCAGGTGCACTGCTTGCACATAGAGCTTTAGAGTTCAACCATTGTCTCTGTGGGGATTCTCTAACGTTGAGGTTAGGAAGGTTTTTAAGGAAAGTTTTAAGTAACCCCTTTACTTTAGAATTTAAGCGATCATTTGAGAATAACCAGATATTCATTCAAAGCAAACTTAAGGCTAATTACTAATTTAATGCGTTAGTGCAGTAGCTTACCATCACTGGCAATGGTTGATAAACACTATATTAAGACACCTACATTTATTATAATCATAATTATTTGAATGCTCTCTGCTAAACAGTAAAGTAATAAGAAAGACAAGAATTTTGGCTAATTAGAGATTTCCTAAAATCAAATTAAAATCTATCCTACGTTAAATGACTGCTTATCAACCACGTGAATATTGAAATGAGTGGTGGTGGTGCAACCCCTACTTAAGCGAGAGAGTGTCAAAATTAATTTAGGATGAGTTTCGGGTAATCACTAAAAGATAATGGAAGCTTTTTTTCGATCGGATTGAGGGGTAAGAAGGCTTAAAATATATTGGAAGATTTTACTCGTTCTTACTCGGAGATCCCTCTCACTAGTGGGTACTGGAAGACGCTAGCTGAGCAGTAGCCAACCTTCACAACTTTGAATCAATAGATATTGGAAGCTTTGATTCACTGGTGTGTACCAAGGGGAAGCACGAAGAAACTCATTTTTAAAAAATGGTAAGTTTTAGCGAGAATCAGAATTTCAGAAAATCAAATCAGAGTGTGGAATGGCAGAGTAAATCAAAAGAAGGAAAATCAATTTTTAGATAATCGAAGGCTAAGTATTTTGTTAATCTTTTATTATAGGAACTATGAAGAAAATCAAATGCGCGCATTTATGGGATGAACTCGAGCAATTTTTCAAATCAAACCATCAATTATTTTATTAATTCATTTATAGGTATCATTAAGTTTAAAGATCATAGCAACTTAGTCAACTTCAGAATAATGAGTGAAGTAATTATCAAAGCCCAGCAATCTTACAAGAGTAATTTAAGAGATGCAAATAAATTTAAAATCTGTTTCTGTGAATGATAAGGTTAGTTAGCATAGTCTTTAGGTAGGATAATAGTTGGTTCGTTTGCCTTGAATTACAACAATCTAAAAATTGAGATGATTGTTTGATAAGCACAGTAATTACTTTTAAATTGAAATTATGGTTATAGACTATTAGGTTAGGGAATTGCAAATCTTTAGATTATATTATAGACTATGATTTGTTTGAGTAAAAATTTGAGCATTAGCTGAGAAAATTTTTGAAGGAGTTTTCAATTAGTTGTAAAAGCTTTGCTTTTTAAATTACAAAATGACAAAATATCAAAAAGCAATTTTAGAAAAAACTTAAAGTGTATTCACTACTTTGACTAATTAAGGCAATTTAGGTTTAACTTAATGCAATTAAATTAGCGCTTTAAAGCATTATTTGTAAAAACTTAGGTAATTCAACAAAGTGTAGGGAATAAAGGGTGTTATCACCATTGCAGTTAGCTGCTTTTAATAACTAACTATTCATCTTAATCACACAGAGAAATTTACTGCTCCAACGAATTCTTAGGGTTCTGGCATTTTTTTTGATGTCAACTGCTTTCTAATTTCTTCATCATACTTGTTTATAGTATTTCTGTATTCTCCCTTGATTTAGCTATAAATTGCGCGTTAGCAATAATTTCAAATAAAACACTTACTCTACTTGAATTAGACTGACATTATCAAAGCTGAAGAACCAACCATCAGAAGAATCTTCAGTATCAAGAAGTATATACACTTAGTGCATGTATGGGTCTTCCTTCTTGAATGATAAATCCATACGTTGTGATATCCGCACCACTTATATGTTACTTCAACAACTGGTTCGTTCTCTGCAACCTCCAAATTTACAACATTCTTGAAGCCTCTTTGCGGATCAACTTAAAACTTGAATGTGCGCTTGAATCGCTCGTCGATCACCTATACTTTGCGAATGCATCAACATTGCTAAATTACTTGCCTTATATATTTCTACGATGTATCCACCAGGTGCTTTAGATTAATGCTTGAAAGTGAAGCAGTGCTGCTTGGTTGTTTTGCTTGACTTCATTCTTTGATATAATTATTGATTATAAAATAATAACTTATTAATAATAAAGCATCAATTGCGAGGTTGCATAAACCTCTTTGCATATTATATTGCTTAACAGTTGCAATTAATCAAACATAATAATTCTAAGCTTGTTTAAGCTTGCAATGCATTGCTCAACCCATCTCTTATGTTTAAGCAGGTCTGTACCTGAGGTTCATGATTTCGATCAAAATTATATTAGTTCTTAGTTGTCACCCAGGAATAGACCTTAGATTTATATGGTTCTGATAGTGTGAAAGGCAAGTTGAATGCCAAAGACGATTGTGTATTGCTCAAGTGACTGTTCCATGATTTGTAGCACTTAAGTTCCAGTGAGAACTTATCCTCGCGAATCTGTTATGAAGGAGCGCTGCATTAGCAAGTTTGATAATTAATAATATTAACATAATATAATAGTCTTAAGATAGCTCGATATTAAGTTTAATATAAGCATGTAGTTATAAGATTAATTTAAGCTATCAATGAAAATCTTGAATTTTAAAATATACTATAACACTAAGTTATTATATTAAATACTTCTAATTTAAAAATGAAAGCAGCGCTAAAATCAAATCTCCTTAGCGAGCAATCTGAAAAACTATCGCAATCTTTGCAAGAGCTATCGCAACACTCGATCGTCAGTGACGATCATCTAAGCCAGCATTCATTTCAAAATATCAAGCAAAGTTGAGTCAAGGTTTAAGATAAGCAAATTACAAAGTGGGGTCCTGTGATTTAGGAAAGAATTTCGTGCAAGTGGTTGCTCCTGCAAAATATTCTTACAATACTGGAACTCTCCTCAACTCTGGTGAGGTTCCTCCTCAAGTGGGTTCCTTGCAAGGAGGGTTGATCATATAGATGCCATTAGAAGGAATCTATGCATATTTGAAAGACATGATAGATTTTAAGAGTTTGCATAGCGACGATTCAATCTGATAATACCTAGAGCAGTTCTTAAATAATTTTCGCAAATCAAAGTTGGTAAGTAGAATAATCTAAAATTTAAGAATCACTCTAATGCAAATTATATTTAGATATCTGGATCTAAAGATAAGCAATCAACGCAATTGATTCAAACTGGATTTCTATCTCTGATTTAAATTCAAGGCAGCTAAACTCTAATCATCTTTAAGAAAGCAATCCCTATTTAAAGCCTCGAGAAGCAAAGCTTGCAAATAAGTGACTTGAGATAGTAAGAATGTATATGGAAGATTAGTTGAAGCCAAAGTAAATTTCTAAGAAGTTGCGAGTGACAGCAGAGTTTGTATCAAGAACTGTTGAGAAGTTTAAGCATGAATTAAGAACTTAAGTATTGCCTCCTTAAGAACCTAAAAAATCTGGCAAGAGGAGGGAGAGAAATAATGAGCAGCTGGTTGCTGCAGTTGGCGAATGCATTGAGGAAGTTGGGATTTATCAATGCACTGGAAGAAATATACATAATAGATTGCAAGAAATGAAAACGAGTTCGCCATTATAGTATACATTCAAAGTGCCTTGCATCTCAACGATTCATAAAATTCTCAAGGAGTAGTTTCATTTGAAGTTTGGTAAGACAGAGGCGGCGAATATCAAATATAGAGATCCTGCTTATAATGGCAAGCGCTTATGGGTGAGTCGACTGTTATCATAGTTCTTAAGTGAAGATGCAGTAATTATATCATTTGATGAAAGTAATTTCAGATCTGACTACTTGCCTCCTAAATAGTGGTCACTAAATTAAAAGAGTATTCTTGGCAAGAGGAGTGAGAGAGATACTAAACTCATCACAACCAAGAATCGCAGTAAAATCATCGCAGGCGATAAGGAGTTGCAGTATGGAGAGATGCTGCTTGGCAAGCAGTTGAATGATAAATAATTTTAGGAATCATCAAATGAATCGGATGCAGTTTCATTTATAAGATCAAGAAATTTGCCTGCTTAAAATACTACTCAAAGCATTAAGCTTTAAGCAGCTGCTAATGCTTCGTTATCATCCAATCATCATTCACTATTGTAGACTAAAGCAAAACCAATTTCAAAATCTCATTCTAGTAATAGTAGTTTGACCAAGTTTGCAAAGCAATCTAATTTTTAGAAATCAGAGAAATCATCAAGCAGTTTCTAAAGTAAGCGATTTGATCACATTTTTTATTGGATTATTTTTAGAAGTCAGTTCTTATGCAAACTCCACCTCGTTAGAATTTGTAAGCTAAGCAGAAGCTGAATAAAAATTTATCTCCTATTCCTAAAGTGGAAGACAGTGCCCAAAACTAATCGAGTACTCTGAAGAAGTTCAGAAATATGAAGTTGCAGAGCACTGTCAAGAAAGTCACTTCGGATGATGAACAGATTAAACGAATTCATTCAGGGCTCACGCCATTGATCGACCGAGTATCAAAACTAAAGTTGCAATCGACTTTGAAGAAATCAAGCAGGTCTTTGTTAAGTTCGAGATAGAGAGAAGTGATTCAGCTAACTCCTAGAAAGCTATCGCTCTCAGTATTAAGCAGCTCGAATATAGATGAGAGTAAGTACAAGAAGTTGAATTTGAAAGTTGATGGTTGTTGCATGGTGATAGTCTATGATATGTTGGTTCTATTCTTGACTTTGGTAAACTATCCTATTGAACTGAGTTGGAGCGATTACTTATCTTTGATAGCATTAAGAGCGAGAGAGATGAAAGTCTAAAAGTAATCTCTGGAAATTATAGGATGATTTCAACTCCTATGCTAGATGAAGATACCCTGAAGATATCTCTTGGATTGGATGGTTCTGCTCTATGATTGCATGAATCCGCGCTAAGGTTATATGGATCCATGTTGTATGATTCCAGGTTGTATGGATCCAAGTTGTATCAATCCAAGTTGTATGGATCTGAACTTACATTACAGGATTCAGCACTCAGGTTGTATGGTTCCAGATGAAGATACCCTGAAGATATCTCATGGTTGCATGGTTCCAGATTCCACAAAATCAACATATCTAACTTTAGACTCCAAATCATTATGCATACTATCATCAGACTATTATCATGACAACTCTGCTATCGTTCTCAAATTTATTCAACCTCTCTTATAGGTGACCTATAACCAAATCAGAGCCAACTTGAAGAATCAAAGGATGGTATCAAACCCATAGCATTGTTGTCAGATCAAATCCAGCTTAATTTAAACTATAAACCAATCTCACAATATCAAAAGGAAATGCTTGCCAATTTAGGTGATTATGGTTTAAAAGCTAGGCAGTTGTCTATTGAAAAATAAATAATGAAGAGATAGCAATACTCTATGAGTCTGATAGCTGCAATTGCGGTTGATAGAGTGGTATCGACTCAAATAATTGAAGGAGGATTCGATTCAGTACTATTCGAAAACTTTATCTATCAGACGCTAAGAAGTATAAGAACTGACAAAGATTTATGCAATAAGAAGGTGGTGCTCTTGATGGATAATGCGATAATTCATAAATATTCAGAGATGCTTGCGACTGCTCGTCGCTTCAAAGTCAATGTTCTTTTCAACGCAGAATACTCGCCCTGGCTCAACCCAATCGAATAGTTGTTTGCATACATAAAAAAGAACCTCAAGCAGCAGAAATTAATAGCAAGTAAGTTTACTATCATAACTAAAATTTAGAGTGCAACTGGTCAAGCGCATCCAAGAGATAATTAAAAATATGAGCGAGGATGATGTTCGAGGACTCTGGGCATTCAGCATCAACATCAAGAAGTGGATTCATACTCTGAGATATGGCTTTGTATGAGATTCTTCTAAAAACTACTAATTGCACCTTACAATGAAAATTCTATAAGCACTTATAATTTTTGCATCGTCAATACTACTGTAACTACTATTGCTGCTGCTATTACTGCTGTTACTAATACTGAACTTAAAATTAATCCGTAAATTCATTGAGACCCTCCAAAATCGCAATATTCATAAGCCTGCTCAAACAATTATGAATTTTTGACGAGTGTCATCAAATTCTGGACGAATGCACTCTGTATTGTAATTGCGTATCAGCTCAGAGTGAACAAGAGAGGAGTTGAGCAACTTTGGCTATAGTTCTACTAAACTCGCTTTAAATACAACTTTTCCAAGAATTGCATAATTATGCGAGAGAGGAGATAAACTAAGCATCAGACTTTTCGAATTCTTGAGAATGCAGTGATAATCTAGCAAATTTCCAACTTCTGCTCAATTGTTTTGATCAGCATCCTTTTATAGACAGTTCTGAAATCAAGAACTCTAAAACCTCGCAATTTTTGACAGCAAAGACCAATATCAGAGATTTTCAAGATTTTTGACCTCTCTGCTCAAAATGGGATTTTGGTCACCATAATTTTGCAAAAAGAGACTAAAAATGCAAAATTCATTCTAATGGCCTTGATTTTTCAAAAATTTGACCAACCTTCCCTAAAATGGTCTTTGCAACAACAAATCTCAATTTTGACCACTAATTTTAACAATTTGGCTGTATCAATGCATTTTGACCACTTTGTGACCATTCTACAAATATATGACAGACATAAATAAAGGCATATCAATCTTAGTCAAAAACAGGATATTTGGCCATTTTAGCAATAAATCTCCACTTTGGTCATTTAAGAGAATATACTCAGAACAAATGTCGAATTTGACAAAAAATGTATGTAATAATGACCACTTTGTAAAAAAATATAGCATTTTAACCACTTTTCTAAAATAAGACTAATCACACATTACATCAGCAGTAAATATTTATATAATTAATTTTGTATTTTAATTTTCACAATTCCCCGATTCGAATGTATTTTATCAATATGGTGAGGAATGGTCGTGGTCACTGCATTATTTTGACGTCATTTGACGATTTAACAGTAAATCATGCATTTTCCTGTAATGATCAAGTTGTCATGGTCATTGTATCCAAGGTCACGGTCACGAGGATCATGGAGGCAGTGACCATGTGACCTTGAGATTACGTATCTGGTGAGTTGAGGAGTGGTCGCTGTCACTGTTCTATTTTGACCTCATTAGACGATTTAACAGTAAAATCATGCATATTATTGTGATGAATACGTGGTCATGGTCACCATGGTCACGGTCACGAGGATCATGGAGGCAGTGACCACGTGATCACGTTTCTGGTATGGTGAGGCTTGGTCGTGGTCACTGCATTATTTTGACGTCATTTGACGATTTAACAGTAAAATCGTGCATATTCCTGTGATGTATACGTGGTCATTGTCACCATGGTCACGGTAACGAGGATCATGGAGGCAGTGACCATGTGACCTTGTGATAACGTATATGGTGAGTATAGGGGTGGTCGTCTTCACTGCTCTATTTTTACGTCATTAGACGATTAAACAGTAAAATCGTGCATATTCCTGTGATGAATAAGTGGTCATGGTCACGGTCATTGTCACGAGGATCATGGAGGCAGTGACCATGTGAC
>ARYC01001295.1:0-11205 GCA_000711775.1 Oxytricha trifallax | reverse complement strand
ATTATAAAAATTTATTACCTTCTCGAAATAAAGAAGTTGGAATTTATTTAGGTTTTGGGGTTACTTGTTAATCTGCCAAATATTGCATTAAATTTATATTGAATGCAATTATTTAATTCCATATAGCTTTTAGTATGGTTTAAATTATTAAATAATGTTTATTAATGCAAGTATGAATTGTTATCAATATTACTTATTCTATCATCCTAAAATGAATTAAATTAATAATTTTAAAAAAGATACATTTAAATATATATTTATAAAAATAAATCATTATCTGAAACTACTTTTTGTAATTATAATTACTCCTATAAGTTTTTTTCATTATATATTTGGGCAAAAATAGAATTTAATCTTGTGTTAGAGACTATAGCTACAGATGACCTTCTCTTAAGATTTTTCAAGTTAGTTGTCTTCCAATAAAATAATATATAATTTATATTTTTTCCTATTTTTTCTTTTCATTTATCTTGTATTTTGAGACCTAATAATGCTGAAAAATAATCATATAAGAAAGACTTGAAGGAATTTTAATTGACATATACAAATTAAAAAAATAAAATATTAATTTATATTGTATAGCTAAGACTACCATTATTAATTAATTTCATTAAACTCTAATTATTATCTGAGTTACAATTAAACACTACATTCGTAATACAAAATTTAATAAAAGAAAAATTAAATAGTAAATTATTATTAAGTTTTTTTGTTTATAAAAATTTAATTATTGAATAATTTAATATTTCTTAAAATAAAAAATTTGAGTATTTCAGCAAAATTTTAAATAATGTCTAATTTTAATATTCCAAAAATTATTTTAGTAAAATTTTGTATAAATTTAATATGAGTTATTATATTAATGTACTAAATTCTATTTCATTTGTATTTATCAGAAATTAGGATCATAATTGTTTTAATCATTTTAAGAATTTTCTATAAATGTGAAATAATTGAATTCCAAAGCTATACTATATGACATATTTCTATTGCTTAAAAGATTAATTAAGATAATTAAAATTATCTTAATATTTCTCAAAGTGATTATCTATTAAATATTTTATAAAAAAATTAGTCTCTTGATACGGATTGTAATAAATTAATAATATTTTAGCAAAATTATAGGAATATCATTTGAAATATTATTAATTCTTTAATCTCAATTCTTTTTATTCCCATGATAGTACTATGCTTTGATATCCTATCTAAATCCATCATGTACATTTTGGTCATGTTTTCGTTTTCTAAATCATTCGGGTTAAATGCGCCTAATTTCAAAACATTAAAAATGTCCTTAGACTTTTGCTGATCCTTCTGAGATGTGTCTTTTTTCTTCAACTATAAATGGCGTTTGTAGCGGTTCAATTCGTCGGTGTCTATTGACCGAAAAGTATCCAGACTTTTCTAGTTTTGAGATCCCTCTCTTTTTATATATAAAATGCTTGAATTTATAAATTAGTATGAAGTATCATTAAAATCTATATAATAATAGTCAATATGTGAATATTAGTAAAACTCATTGTTAAATGTTATTTTTTTAGTTGAAAAATAACATAAATTTTAAATTACTTTTGCTTGACATTCTCCTAATTGATATTGATCGATTAATAGGCTAAGATTAAATGCCCTAAGTTGTTGCTCTTTTCAAAATTCCTTTGACTGATTTTTAAATTGATATGAAATATATTCCTATGAAAATTAACTACCTTTGAAGTATAATAGAAAAATAAAAAATACTTTATATACCGCTTATCATATATAAATAAATTAAATTGCTGGAGAAAGGGAATTTTAATGCTATGGTGCATTATTATTGTAAACATTATATTAAATTAAATTATTTTTATATAAATGAGCTTTAATTTAAGTTGGTAAATTGAAAAGATTTGGGTTAACTCAATAAGAAATTTAAATTAGCTGGACTTTATATATAGGAGTACTATTATCTCATCCCTGGCGAGATGCTAAACTTATATTAAATGCCTCTAATTTAAATAAATTATACCCTTTAATTAAAGTTGAGTAACTCGATTGAGGAATGCGATAAATTAGTACTGTTAAATAAAGTCATGCTAATTTAAATTTTTCTGTCATGTTGGCTAGCTTTAAAATTCACTTATTTATATATTATGTATTTAATTTAAATTAATTTCCAAAATTCAAAAGTATCCCAACAATATTATTACTATTAGAATTAATTGACATCATTTTTTTGAATAATCCTCCAATTTTACTAGTAAATGACCTATGCGGTACATTCGAGTTAATACTATTTTTCACACTTATCGCTTCATTTCCAGATGACTATTCATCTTTCAAGTCCATTTATTTTAAAATTGATCTAGGTAGAGATTATTGGTTGAAAAATCTCTGATTACTTTTTCCCATCATTGCAGTTTTTTGAGTTCGAATTGGCATAAGAAAATTAGGGGCTAGGCTAGGCTAGTTTGATAAAAAATGTTTTTATGGAATTTCATAGTCTCAATAATTTTATATTTTCTTTTTCTTCAGAAATATTCATGTCTGACATCTTAAAAGACGACAATTAAAACAAGCACTTTAATTTTTTAAAAAATAAAAATGATTCTTTGATATTGATCATTAATTTAATCTATAAGCATTCATGTTTATTTTATACTATATTGTTGAATTATTTCATCTTAATTTATTCAAATTTATAATCTTAAGCAACCTACATTAAATTATTTTTGCTCTTAGAAGCTATATATATATTTTCTTAAAAAAACAATTGTAAAAAATATTTAATTGACAATTTAATAGTAAAATGTTTGCAAATTTACATATTAATATATTAAATGCCAGGAAACTCCCACTTAAATTAGTATTTTATTACATTTAAGTTTGCTATCACTAATACTTATCAGGGCTATTGGCATCTTGTGATCGAGAAAAAGAAGTATTAAGAGTAGTCACGTTTACTGCCACAATAGCAGGTGAGTTTACACTTGCGACATTTCGCATATTATTCCTACTATTTATACTTGGGATTTGATTTAAGTTCATAATTATTTTTGGAATATTATTTAACTTTTATAAATTATTAATATTTTGCAATTATTAAACATTTTGGGAAAAAAATATAGTTTATTTTATTAAATTAATAACTTTTTAATGAATGAATTTTCAGTAAATTTATAATATAAAATCTTTCATAAAGAAATATAACATAATTTTATTAAAAAAATAAAGCATAAAATCTATCAAATTTTATTTACGAGATTACTTCTAGGTTAACTAACATTCAGAATAAATGCTTTAATGTTTTTACAAATTTAATTTTTCAAATATTTTTATTTTTAACCATATTATGCTATTTTAAATCTTAACATTATTAAAATACTTTATGCATTTTAGAAACTAATAAAAAGAATTAATTTATACTTCTTTTCACAGTTATCAAACAAATCTATTAGCTTAATAATTTATAATAGATAGTGAAATATAATTATTCTCTCTAAATTCTATATAGATTGAGACTTAATTCTTCAAATTATTTATCTATATTTAGAAAAGTTCTACAACTTTCCTAAGAACTCAGTATATATATTCAAATAATTACAACATTTTTTATTCTATATTTAATTGTAATATCATTAAAATTTAATTTAAATATTGAGAATAAAATTTAAGAAAAAATAAACTTGTAAACATGATCAGTTATAAACTTAAAAAAATTATATAACTATTTTTTAATTAGTCCTAATATTCTATAAGTGATAAATTAAATCAAGAAGTTTTAAAAATCGAGTTTATATTTGGCAATAATTAGTCATATTGTCATTGTAAACTGTTAATTCTTACTTATTCAGTAAAAAAAATAATTTATATAGTTTTAATAAGTTAAACTATTTCGTATTTTGAAGGAATTAACTATCAATTTGAAAAAATTTTATTGATTATTTTAAATTCAACTACTCAATCATATGCGAACTTAGCAATTTTATGTATAATAAAAATACTGTTCTCGTATACCTCTCTTTATTTTAATAATATTTAAAATGAATATTAACTTTAACATAATTAATATAGAACAAATTTCATTAAATTAAAGGAAATACTAATATTTTAAATTATATTCATACTTCAACCAATGGTACTTTTTATACTACTGAAATGTTTTATACAGGGAATTGTTGTTCTGGGGGCTGAGATTTAAAGCTTCAGTTACTAAATTAATTAGGAATTTAATTCCATTATCCATTTCATGTCCATATTATCTTGCCCTTTGCAATGTTATTTCGTTTTAAGCTTTAAATAAGTGGAAATCACAATTATTAATGCGAATTATTTACTTTTCTATTAAATAGAGTTACATAAATTTTAAAAGCTGATATTAGTTGAATACTTTCATTAACTTACTAATTGCTCTTGCATATTAAAACATAACGAAATGCAACATTATTTGACATATCAAATCAAAGATAGTAAAGGTTTCAAAAACATTCATAGCTATGTGCCCCATATCAGCATTAAATTACACCAAGCCAACTACTGCAGGATCACCATAGAACTCAATTTACTATTCATTAATCACTTAATCATTCCACATATCCTGATAGAGTTTCTAAGCTTAATTATAAGTAAGATTCTGAGAATTTTATAAGGGGACTTCCTTATCTCTTCCAACATTAATTTTATCTGATAAGGTTTTACCTTATGCATTATCTATTGGATTCATTAAGATATATTCAAAACCCCAAAACCCCTTCAGTAGTTTGATTGAATTTTTGATTGATAAAAGTAGACTATTAACTCATACCTTATTAGGGTTTTAATATAGTGGTTTAATGTTTAAATATTAGTAATTTAAGTGAGTATGTGCGAGGTTGGGGCCAGTTTATGACAGTGATTATATAGATTTATTGTTTAAGTTGCGTTATGGGTGCGATGATTATAGTGATCAACTCAAACCTATTCTAAATTACACATCTATAGCAAAACTACTCCATAAATCTCCTGCAACTGTGAGGTCTCACTGTCATTTAGCATTGAATTTAAAGAGATAGCAGCTTAATTTTAAGCCTAAGAGACCCTTAAAATTTTAGCAGCATCATATTGAATATCGTATTAATGATAAGACTCTTTAATACTGGGCTCATTTCTCTCTAGCCTAGAGGGCTGTGATGTTTCGTCGCCAATTTCCTGAGCTTCATATCTCTGCTTAATCGATAGCGAACATATAGAAAAAGAATGGAATATCTTACAAGACATTCAATCGCATTAAGAGAGTGATTGACTTTAATGTTCCATTTTATAAGGATAATTTAAATTATATATTCTATTAAATGCAGAGGTCTTAAGAGTATAATATAAAGTTCATTCACGTAGATGAAGCTGTATTCATGTTTAATACCTTCATATCAAGGTCTTGGTATAAAAGATATAGCAACATTGAAGTATATGATTAAAAGGTTAAGGTTTAAACTCATGCAATTCTTGGTTGAATAAGCGAAGATAATGGCCTCGAGACTTATGTTATCCACCCTCGCTCAATAAAGACCGAATAATACATAAAGTTCTTATATTAACTCAGAGATAAGTACGCCGACTAAGAGATTATTCTGTTTGTAGATAACTTATCTGTCCATAAAACTAAAGACACAAGAAAGGAATATGAAAGATTAAGCGTAACAACTGTATTTAATGTTCCTTACAGTCCTCAGTTCAATGAAATAATTTATATTGGGGGTTATTGAAGGGCCACTACAAGAAACTTCTACTCTATCACTTGATGAACGATCTGAAGATAGACACAGTAGATTTTATTAAGAGTGTGCTGCTATGAGAGTCAGCGATGATAAAGCGAAAGTATGTGCAAGAGAAGGGAGATTTTGTGTTTATAAATAAGTATTAGATTTAAGAGAATGAATAAGTTCACATATTAAATTTCCCCGTAAAGGGGTTTGGCTTCTCTTTCTTTTCTTCCTCTTAAGGCTTGCTTGGGCCCATGTTTCTTCTCTTAGTACCAGCCCTGCATCTTTGTTCATCTCGTCTGGCTTTTAGAAATCCTTGTAGAGTCTCTTACTCAATTCATGCTTAACTTGAGACTTCTATCTCTGTTTAATTTGCTGCACTCTTTCATCAAGTATATAGCAGTACCAGGTAATTCTATAAAGTTAGAGGACTAAGCTTACTTGAGATGAAAGGATGGTTTTGAAGTATCTACAGCCAGGTGTCACTTATTTTAATACCTTGCTTCTCTTTTTCTTCAGGAGAGATGCTGTAGTGTTTCTTGTGAGCTTCTTAAATTACTTCATTTAAGTACTCAAGTTTCAGAGTTCCAAGAACTCCAAAGAAGAAGTTTCTCTCTGGCAATTTATTAGAGAGTTGAGGCTTTGATGGAAGGTAGAGAGCAACATCTGGATCACTCATAGCATCATCATAGAGGTTTGTACTGATATTTCAGGGTAGTTAAGAATTTCAATTATCATAAATTCATTAGACTTAAATGCTTTTTTCTCTTCAGTAAGGCATTTAAGAATGAGATTTTAGTTCCCTCCTAATTCGGCAAGAACAGTTCAACTATAATGGATATATTAATCTTACTTAATAACTTACCTTGCTATACCAAATATCTATAAAGGTCCTCCTTACTTCTAAATTTTCCTATTAAGTCTTGAGATTAAATTCTCTTCATTTCATCATTCATAGACTCCATCTTGCTTCCTCTTTCTAGAAATGTTAATGAAATTAAAATAATGGATATCCATTCTAAGTTTATTAAAATCTTACTACTAAATAGGGAGGACCTACTGGAGGTCAATCTTTAAAAGGTATGCGGAGAAAACTTTAAAAACTTTCTCCAAGTTTCATAATCCTATTTTTATCATTCTATCTTCATTAAATTGCTCCTAATAATGTTTTATTATTTTAGGAGGTCCTCCAAATTAAGTTCAAACTTTATTAGGAGTTAAATTTTAAGGTTAAAACTTAATTAGGAGCAGATTAAATATAAAAATGTTTAATTACTTTACTTGAACCTCCTAGAGAAACAAAACTTCATTAGGAGTATTTTAATTTACTAAAACGTATAAAACTTTCATTAAATATGTCAACTTACAGTCTTCTATGCTTTTTTAATTTTCTTACATCTCAGCAAAGAATCTACCAGAGTGTCATATACTCTACTATTATAGTTTATCTAGGTATGTTTTATTATTATTATAATAACATATATCTGAAAACTAAAATGAGCCCTAAAATTTTGAGAAGAGCGGCATTACTTGGGTAAAGTCAATAAAAATTATCTTTCCAGCAACCAAATAAAGTAGAAACCAGAGACGCTGGTACTTAGTGGGAGCCTACTTATGACAACTTTGACCAGTCTAGCTTTGAGATTTAAATATAATTTTAGTAGGAGGTCATCATAGAAGCTGTGCAATTTGAGGAGGAGGTTAAGCAACCCGCCTTAGAGCATTAATTATTAAAAATCAAATATGCCAAGGTTGTATCTAAAGCATTAAAAGAAGGATGGCAAATATGTCTGTGAGTTCTGTGAGAAGCCATATTCTCATTCAAGAGACATCAAAGTTTACTTGAAGAATAATCATAATTAAAGTTTTGTCTTTATTTATGAACCTACAGGGAATAGATTCCTCTAAAAAAGAAGATCAAGAAACCCAGTGGAGTCTCTTAGAGTTGAAGAGTAGGAAATGTATACGGTACTCATGGATATTTCCCAGAAAGAGAGGATTGGAGAGATAGAGACACTTAATGGGATGTCTGGGCTCAAGCTGTAATTATAATAGAAAGCGACATGCCAACAAAAAACGATTACTTTAGCTAGAATGAGAGAGATTCTAAGTAAAGAATCAAACAATATCTCGATAAAAATAAAATAAATGGAGGCCTGAGAGCACTTGCTTACTCAACTATCACGTAGCCAATCCAAGAGAAAATTCAGAGATCTACCACATGACTCTAAGCTTATGTTTGTGTGAAATATATTAAAAACTCGCTTGTTATACTTACTTAAATTACTAATATTTTAACATTAAACCTCTTAATAAACCCTATTAAAACCCTAATAAAGTATGCACTAATAGTCTACTTTTATCAATCAAACTACTGAGGGGTTTTAGGGCTTTGATTGATTCACAGATTTATTACTAAATTATTTTGAATTTAAACTTTGTTTTCCAGAGTGAAGTTTCATATATTCATGATTTAGATTTTTTGAGAATTTCTTTTTTATTTCATCAACTATAGCTGATCTAATATTTTTTACTGATATATCTCCTCTATCTAAATTTTTAAATGGAAAATCTGCATGTACACTTTGATTTATTATAAAATAAAAATCTTAAAAGTAAAAAAAGTAGTTTAAATAAATTTAGTAGCAACTATTCATCAAGATATTTTTCATGATCTCCTATCTATTATTTATGCAAATCCTCTTCTTAAAAATTTTAATCATTTTATTCATCTTACTTTTGCTATCTTTTATTGATTCGGTTAACTGCATCTGTAAAAGTACCTTTCGATTGAAATGGTGGGAAATTGCTATTTTAATTTTCTATGGTCGTTTTTCCCCCTTTCATTTCATTATTTTTATTTGTCAGGAAGAATTAAGATTTCTAATACTAGTCTGTTACTTAATTTTGCTTGTAGTTTTATGTGGTATTGAGTAAGCGAAGCGAGTTTTTTTATTCGTAGACTTAAGACACGGCTTCCTAGAGTGACTTCATAAAAAATAAATTTGAGGTTTATAGAGCTATATAATTTATAATTTAAAACTTTTTACCTGTTGTCTATGATAAAGTTCTTCCTCTACTAGCTATAGGGGTATTGACTTTAAAGCTTAGCTACTAATTCAATTTTGATGTAGGATCACCTTAAATAACACATATTACAATATTATGTATAAATTTTATGCTATATACCTTTCATACTAATATACTTGTCTTATGAAGATTGAGATTATTCCTAATTTTATGCATCAATGTTGCAAATTCTTTACAGAGAAATTGGAGAGATAAATTGATTTCTTAATCCTATATTTAATAAATTATTTTACCATTAAATATGTTTATCTTATAGATTAAATCCTGAAAGTATAATTATTATGGAATAGAAGAATATATTTCAGGTTTTCTTAATAATTTCCTATTTACAAGAGAATTCAAATTATTTTAACTTATTTGCTATCTTAATTATTTAAGATTTGGGAGTATTAAACAAAAAAACTTTGTTAAATTTTAATTTGTGCATTATTGTAGTTACAGTTATTTTTATAAGTTTCTTTTTAATTTTACCTTAAGCATTTAAATCACTTTTAACTAATACTATTAAAATCAGATTTCCCAATAAAATCTTTAAATATTTGGTAATTTGGAAATTAAATATGGTTTACAGTTTTTAAATTAAATTATAATTTAAATTTTACATTATTAAATAAAACATGTTTATTTGATAATAAAATTAAATCTCCAAAAATATGGGAGATTTATTTATTATATTTACTTAAAATAAAATATTCTGGAAGTCTACCTAGGGAGTGTTTTATCTTAGTACTATAAATGACGGTCTTTAGACGACCACTCTCATAGATTCAGTTCTCTTCTTTTACAATCAATAAAAAGATTTTTATAAATTAATAATAAAAATCTAAATTAAATTGAATGGATTCTTTTAAGTCTGCCTATTACCAGCATAAGGCGAGGGATCTAGAGAGCGAGGTATTCTCCTTTATTAATTTATTGGAGAGTCTTTGATTCGAATACTTAAACTCTCTTATTTTTACATATATGTATTTCCGTTGTTGCCAGTTAATGGTATTTTTGGAGATTACAAAGTTATATTAACTGGTGGTAGCTAAAGAGTATTTTTTCTTAAAAATATCTGTGAATAGATTTTAATTTAATTCAAAAGAAATAATAAAAATGTATTTTTGTTCTTTTAAAAATTAGCATCATCAATACCCATTGGTAATAGCATATAATCCATCTAATTTTAAGGCGTCTTAACTTATTAAAATTGTTCTTATATAGATAAATCATCTCTCGATTAGTTGAGTCTCTCCTATATAATAATTTTAGGAATTTGAAATCCATCTAAATTATTTTTTTAATGTGATTTTTGAGGTAGAGGACTCTGCAAAATGCTTTAATTGATATTAATTTCACTTTATTTTTTACTATTTTGTTCTTACTTCTCAATTGATTAAATTTATTCATTAATTTTAGTGATAGTCTTATTATATTTGTTCATTTAGTCTGGACTATTTTGGAGTGATTTTTTTGCAGGACTCTATAATGTTTTTAAGTTTAAAAGGCCCCCTTAAGTTCCAATTTATTGATCTTCTAAATATATGCTGCCTTCATCATGTTCAATGTTTGAAGATAATTGCTAATTTTCATCGTTTTCATTAGTTTTTATGTTAGGTTTTTCATCAGCTAAGAAAATAAAAATTACTAACTAAGTAAATTAATATTTCTTTTTGTTTTTTTGCAAAAAGAATAAATTAAGAATAATGTAGACTTTTTCTTTTTATTTCTAGCTGTCTACAAACCACTTAATTTTAAATTTGAAGAATTTCTCCTGGATTTTTACAATTTTTCTTTTTCAGTTGTATAATCAATTTATACTATTTCATTCAGATATATAGTTGAGGTTGGTTTGACTTTAACTGAACCTCATATAATAAAAATTATTACTTTTATATAGTTTAATCTCTTTTTGATGATTCCTCGCTTCTACTAAACTTTAATATTAAAAAATAATTAATTTTTATCCATGTTATTTTTATTTATCAATATCTGATCCACTTTACAAATCATCTACGCTTGTTAAGAAAGAATCAACTTTTTAAACTTCATCATTAAACTTAAAAACTTATTATTAAAATAAATTAATTTACTTTATTTAAGAATAGTAGTTTATTCATATCCTTTAAAAATGGATACTCTATAAGTAATTTTATTATGAAACTTAAACTTACTTTTATATAAATTTTCCATATCATCAGTTTAAAAAGCAGCTTATAATACTTTATCCAAAACAGTATGCTTTTTAGTAAAGTTTTTCTAAAAAAGTGGTATATCCGAGATTTTAGAGGGGGAAGTTTCCTGCACCGGTTTATGATATAAAAAAATTATAGGGAAGTTTCCTGCACTTTTTTGCAAAAAGAATTTTAATTATTAAAATTATTTTTATAGCAACTATAACCTACTTACGAACTAATTT
>ARYC01001292.1:0-33810 GCA_000711775.1 Oxytricha trifallax | reverse complement strand
TAATAAAATGACATTTTCATACTCTGAATATTATAATAACGTAAAATCAAAATTAAGAAGAACGTAAAGAGGAGAATGGTTCAGGGAACATAAATTTGCCTCCTTAAAAACAATAATTTTTTAATATATGATTTTTACTCATTATTAATTAAAATAAGTTCTAACTTAATCATTACTATTTTAATAGACCAACCTATCTTTGCATTTTATTTATGTGTCTTTTTCAGTCTTAAAGCAGTCATCTTACTTTATATTTTAAATTGCGTTCCTTGTTCGAAAATTAAAGTTCCTTTCAATTTCGTCCCTTTTATAGAAGAGTTTAACTCTCGAAAAAATTTCCTCAATGCAATTTAACTGAGATGAGTAGGGTGCAATAATTTCAAGCCTCCATTCGTTTTCAATAATCTTTTATTATAATGCTCTTTTTTGACGAGCTCGTAAATTATCCATGAATAAAGTTGCTTTTTAACCCTTAATTAAAGATTCAATGATTTCAAGTCCTTACATCAAATCCGAAATTTTAATTAATTTATTTTTTATTACAAATCCTAAAAGTCCTTGGCGACCTGAAATAAATACCAATGAAGCCAATGTTGAAATATTAATACTCTCTTTTAAAATTTCCTAATTAGAGTAAGGCCCTGCCCAAGATCTTATTGAAATAGCATGGGTCTTAATTATAGTCTCATCCAAAAGATTAAGATTTTTTTCTGCTAATAAGCTTAAATCATCAAAGGGTATTGCTAGAGCTACTAAACTTTATTTAAGACAATTTAGAATTTGAAAGCCTACGTGATAATTTCGCTTATTTATATTTTACATCATTGTTGAGGTAAAGCTTTCTTAAACTTTATGTTGAAAGCTTTTTATCTTGAAACTTGCGATGAAATATTTGAGTTCTATCTGCAATAGAGTATAATTTAAGTTCCATCAAAGTCATTTTATTTATCAAATAATTTAAGTGATCTAATTTAAGTTGGAAGTTATTTCTTGTTTTTTTTTTGCACTAATTAGGGTAGGTATCATGATTAATGCAAACTTTTCTAATAGGCTTAAGCTATATCCAAATATGTTCGCAATTTATTTATAAGCAAGAAAGGTGAATTAAGCTTTTTAAGGATCTTGATTATTGAATCAAAGCTAAATTATTAATGCTCTACTTTGTTCACTTATACCACTATATTTATGTTATTTCTTTTTTATTTTATGTATTTTTAATTAATAATTCTCAATTTTGTAAAAAAAAAATAATTCTTATAATAAGAATTATTTTTAAAAAAATTTGCGATTTATAAAATTAAATATAAATATAGTAAAATGATCATTTACATGCTAACTTAAGTATTTTAGCTATAAATAAATTGGAAAAATATTTGGGCTTCACTTGAATATGATAAGAAAAAATTGCATTAATCCTTAAAACAAGCCCTAATAATGAACCTAAAATAAATTAAAAAAATTTGAATTTGACACTTGAGCATTTAATTTATCTGGTTAACAAAAACACTTAAATAAACTTAAACTTTACTCTGTTGCTGATAGGGCTAAAATTTTTAATCTAAAATTTCCTAATACTAAGATTTCAACATCAAGTTTAAGAAATATGCAACTCAATTTTGTAGAAATACATTTGAATTTGGAAAATTAATTATAATTAAAATTATTATAAATCAAAATCGTGGCAGTTAAAGTTTGCCAATTTAAACGATCTTGGGCTCATTCGATAGAGTATTAAAAATTAGCTGGTCTTTACTATTGGCGGTACTATATTATCGCATCATTGAAGCGAGTTAACTTGAATTTAATTAAACACCTCTAAATTCATTTAATTATACCCTCACATTAAAATCGAGTTATCTCGCTCCAGGGATGCGATAAAATAATACCGCCAATAATAAAGTCCAGCTAATTTTGAATTCTCTATCGAATGAGCCCAAGATCGGTTAAATTGGCAAACTTTAACTGCCACGATTTTGATTTATATTTATTTTAATTATAATTAATTTTCCAAATTCAAATGTATATCTACAATAATGGAGTTAAATACAAGAATTCTAAGTCTACTTATAAAATTTCACTTCAAAAAAGTTCTAAATTTAAGTTCCTTAACTTCATTCTTATCCATAAATATGTGAAGCTTATTCGTAATAAGAAAATATAATTTATTTGGAAGAGACTATTTTAAAAACCCACTCATTATAATTAAAGTCATGGGCTGGTCCTTTTCAAAATTAAGATTTACCAAATGAAGGAATCAATATCAAAACTCTCGCAGCTCTAGTATTTATCTCAGGATCTTAAGAGCTTTTAGGGTACGTAATTAAAGAAAAATCAATAAAAATTCCAGATTTAATGTAAGGTCTTGAAATTATTGAAAACCTTTTCAAAAACAAATCAGCAATACTTTTATAGATAACTTACGAGCTCATCACAATAAGTCTTTCAAACAATAAATATAAGCTAATTAATGGAGATATATTTTTAATGCCCCATATTCCTCAGAGTTCAATTGCATTGAAGAAATTTTTTCAAGAGTCAAGCTCTAGTATAAAAAGGAAATAATTGAAAGCAACTTTAATTTTTCAAATAAATAACACTACTAAATAGTAAAGAACGCAATTTAAAATATAAATTAAGTTGACTGCCTTAAGACAGAAAAGAGGAATATAAATAAAATGCAAAGTTAAGTTGCACAACTAGAAAAAGAATGATTAAATGAAAGTTTTATTTTAACATTATACATAAATATCTAATGTTAAAGAACTTTTGTTTTAAAAGAGTTATATTTATATTTCTGGTTTATAACCCGTCTTTGGGTTCCTCTTAATTTTTATTCGAGTTGCTAATATAGTCAGAGTATGAAAAAGTCATTTCATTCAACTTTCTTTTTTTAGTAATTTTTCTGACTTGCAAACCTTACTTCAATAGTTATAATGCTCTTCCTTTTCTCTCTGAGTACAAATATCAAAAAAAATATTGTCTTACTAGAAATAATTGGATTATTTTATAAAAGCTCCAAAAAATCATTGCTTATGATAATTGAGTTTTAGGCCCCTGATGTTTGTGTCCCTGCAACTCTTATTTACTATTAATCATGAACCAGCCTTTATAGATATTCGTTCCTAGAAGTTCCTAAAATGCCAAAGAAATATTTGCGATCAGGCAGCTCATCGTCATCCTCGTAAATATTTAAGTACCTTATTAACTCCTCATCTACTTTAACTTCCTCCCATATACGCTTTAAGCTTAATTCAGGGAAAAATGGAACATTAATCCAAAGTACTTCAATTGATTTGATTAGTATTTTCGTCCCTTTAAGAACATCTCTGATAAATCGCATTGTGCACTTTTTATGAGGAGCCATGAACATATTGCCTACGTTCAATTAAAAATTTGATACTTACACTAGAATTTGAAATAGTTAACCAGTCAGCTTTACTATTAAGCTGACCCTCTAACTATCTAGATGGAATTTGTGTGTTTATTTGAGTACTGTTTTATTTCATTTACTTGTTTTCCATAAGTTTATTAATTAATTACAATTTTAATTTATCAGCTTTTAATAATCTTCACATTTCTATAAGAAAGCCTTATCCTTAAGCTAATAGCTTTTTTTTATTGGCTGCAAAGTAGATTTAGCAGCAAATGACATTTGTTTTAATTCTCTTAGAATATTACTATAGTTGCTAAGATTCGTTTTACAGAAATTTTTATTTATTGTATTTAGGAACCCATTTTAGCAAATTTTCAATTTAAGTTCCACCCATTATTTTCAAAATGTCCTGTGATGTCCTGTCAATGTCCTGTCCAGACAACAAGGGGTTTGAAATATTGATTCTCTGGGTTTATGGGTTTTAAAGTTAATATTTTGTCCTTAAATTTGAGTACTTTTTAATTGTGATAAAATTTGAGTTCCCATAAGAAGCTCAGTATTTACTATTTATTTATTTATTGCTTAAAACCCCATAGACAATTAAGACGTGAGAATTGGGATTAAGAACAATTAGATTAAAAATTAATTTTAATTGGCTAATAATATAAATAATTAGGCTAATATCAAATTTACACACTCTGATTGGATTATTTTATAACGACAATTAATCGAGCCAATAGTTTTAATAATTAGCCCAAACATTATAATTATACGCCAATAATAATTAATTCTTAATTTAATTGTTCTTAACCCCAATTCTCATGTCTTAATTGATCTATGGGGTTTTATTTACTGTTAAAGATTAAGATTTAAAAATAAATTGTGACTATTAATAATTTTATTAATTAAGCTATTCAATAGTAAATGGGACCAAAACGTAATAAAATAAGTTGGGACTCTTCATCATGAGCAGCTTAAATTCAAATGATAATTACTTATCTTCTGTTATTGAAATATCAAGTTGCTTTTAAGAAGAAAGTAAGATATTGAATTTTTAACTTTGCATTTTAGAGTGTCTTAATCAATCATAGTAAAGCTCAAATCTACTTACGGAAAATGAGTTAAAGTTAAACAATACTAAATCTGCTACAACTCATACTTGTTCTATTTGCAACAAAAGTTTGACGAGAAAATAATACACAAGACAAATGAAGACTCATTCTAGAAAGTAAGGGAAGATTTCGCATTTAAAGCAAAAGGGCGGATACGTATGTTAAGTTTGTCTAAAGAATTTCAATGGTAAATACCCGACTTCAGAGTTGAAAAAGCACTTAATTTTTCATTCTAATTCTGAGCTCCTCTTGGCAGGCTATCCCCAATTTGTAAATTTTAGCTATTACACTTCTTACATTGATTTATATAGATTATTGAGAATTTGAATTAATTACAACTAAAAAACAAGAAAACTAAAATTGTAAGAAATTTTGGGACTTCCAATACAGTTGGACCAACTAGATGGAAAAACTTAAATAAGGGGAACCTTATTTTTTCCATTAAAATTAATTTTAGGAGCCTAAAGTCCTCACTAATAGAAATTAATTAAACTCTCAAAATGTTGAGAAGCTTGACTATAATTTCTAGATGACTCACATTTCAGCAAACTACTAAAATTTTGAAGAAGAGATAAAACAAATGACATCTAAAAATTGCTTACTAATAATGTCAATAGAGGAATTAATTGAAAAAAGACCCCACCTAAATTACAACTATTTTACTAGGCATCAAGTACTTACTTTGAAATAAAATGGTCTTTACAGAGAGAGTGCAACGAGACATTTATTGGTAAATTTAATTTGCAAAAAACAATGCTAGATAGCTCGACTAAATAGCAAAAATATATTTTAGTCCCAGATATTTGCTAGTTTGGTTGAAAGGGTTTGATTTTACTATAGGGGATCTATTGAATCTACAACATAAAAGGGTAGTTACCTGGAGATGTATAATAAGTGAATCTATTGCTGTAAGGATACTTCATGATGAAAAAGTTGTCCATCTTTACTTGAAACCAGAGAATATTAAAATTAACTTAGATGATACTTCTTATAGTACAATAAGCAATTTTTTAAGAACTAAATTATAAGGAGAATCCACTATTGAAACTGACTCAAATTTAAGTCCCTATAGTTATGAATCAAACTATATGGGGGAAATCATTGCAAAACCTTGGAGAGACAATTACTCTCTGCTTGTTATAATTTTGCATTAATTAGCAGGAGAAAATTTTAGGACGTAAAAGAGAACCTTAAATCAGTAAGAGAGCTTGCCAAAAAACTACTAATTTTAGGAAATTTTGGGGTCATTTTAAGAGTTTTATCTTCTGTGGGTATTGACTTAATCCCAACATCAAACGAAATCACAAACATTTTATAAGATCATATATTTAATGGTTTATGATATTTTTAATATCTAAATTTTTCTCAAAAATAATTCTTATGAATCTAACATTTATTTATCACTTTTTAATATTTTTTAAATTATTTCTTTTTTATAATATAAATATAATATCAGTTTTAAACTTATTTAATTTTAATTTCTTGCAAGTTTTATTTAAATTATATTTATTATATTATACGCAAATGCTTATGAAATTAGATTTGAATTTATTATTTTTTAAAATATAAAATAATTAAAAACTTCAACATCTAAAGTAATTTATCATAACTTATCGTTTGGTGTTCTTTTTTATTATGAAAAATATTATCGAAGCATTATACATCAATACTAAATTAATTTTTTTAATTATTTTATTTAATTAATTTCAAATGATTTTGACTGAACATGTGTAGCTGTTATTTAAGCATTCCTGATTAAACTCTTATGATAATTTTTATTTTATATTAATAAATGTATAAATATAGTTAAATATAAAGAAAATAATTAACTAAGAATAGATATGAATTTTGTCATAAATGCAGCTCGTTTTGGGCAAATTGATTAGGTTATGGCCTTACTTAGGTTTTAAAATATCTTATGCTTCTTTAAATCTTCATTCTTAAAAGTTCTGAAAATTAATTAATAAAATATAAATACATAATAAAATAAATTATATTCATATTTAATCATAATTTAATCACATCTAGTGTTAAATTTCCCCCCCACAAAATTCTTGATTAAAGTAAGTTTCTTTAATAATTGGGATTAATGATTACTCACTAAAATCACGAATCCTTAATAAAAGATTTTATATATATATATATATACAATAGTTTTATATAAATTTATTGATTAACTAAAAATAAAATCAAAATGAAAATTTGAAAAAAATGTAATTAAATTTACAAACTGATAAACATAAATTGTTTAATGTTAATTGTTTTGAGTAATTTTCAATCATTCATTTTAATAGAATTATGATGTCAATTTTTTTAATTTTAATTATTCCCCATGGTGAAAAACTTTTTGAAATTAAGGTGGTTGTATTAATTAGATTAAGAATTAATTTAAGATCAAAATAAAGATTTAAAACAAAGTATATTTGTCTGAATTTGTTATAAGTGATTGGAATTAATTTATAAATCAAAAAATTTGGTCTTATTTTAGAGATTGGGGTTTGTTAGAGATTTAAGTTTATTAACTCATATGATTTAAGAATGTAATTTTTAAATATAGTTAGTTAGTTAGTTAGTTAATCACTTAGGTAAGTTTGAAGAATAAAATAAAAACTTTTGGAAACTCATAGCGTGTGAATCAAAGTAATTCATTACTTCTCGTGATGCTCCTCTTCTCTAGCGCTCTTTACTTCTTCTGGTTTTTCTTCCATCCCCTTTGAGCTCTCCTCCTATTCTTTTCTAATCTCTGAAGGTTGCATCTGGTTGATTTCTTTAATTCTAGGAGTTTGAACACTAGCTTTGATCATCTCCTGTGCCTCCTTAGTGTCCTTCTTCCCCTAGAAATCTTGCCTTTGGTGTTGAGCCTTTGAGCCGTCATTTGATAGGTACCATTCGGCTTCTGTCAGGTCCTCATCTACATCATGAACTCTCCTCCCTGTCTATCGTTTTCTCTCTCTAGTTCAAATTGTGCAGCGTTCTTCAGAACTAGCTCGTCCCATACGTCAATTTACGAGAGCTAGTTTATCATCGTCGTATCTAGATCTTTGTCCACGAGTAGCCATAGCGCTTCACTTTTCTTTTCCCGGTTCACCTCCATCTCCTCTTTCTCTATTGCCAGCCCCGATCTGCCAATGTCTATTTTAACAAAACCCAACTCCAAGTTTAGCATAAGGTAGTACCTCTGCATGTTGAGCCAGTCTTTTGCAAAAATTTAGAACACTGGTTGTCCTTGTAGTTCAAGAGCTAAGTGGTTTATCATTAGAATTGCCATAATGCCACAGTCTTCAGGATCTTTTACTTGGTTAATTTCTTGAATTTTTGAGATTTAGTTTATCGCATACTCTTTGCCTAATACTTCGCTTAATAGGGAGCTTAATTGCCTCATGTGCTTCTGAACTATTGCATAACTTCCTACTTGTCTCCTTGTGTCCATCATCTCCAATTTATGAGAATGTTTGGCAATCTTTAGTATTATCCAATTTTGGCAGTTCCTGATTGAGCTTTAACAACATACTGGCAGTAGGGCAGCTTCAATGTGTTCTTGTTGCCTCCAGAATTTGCAGTTCTCAATTTTCCAGTTCATTGTCCCAATGCACTTCTCCAGTTGAGTAATACCTCTGTCGTTCAGGACTATTGGCGGTAGGATGATTTGCGAGAGTCTTTACTCATTGAATTACACTTCTTCAATCAACTTCAAGCACTGCTCCATTGTCTCTTCCTGTATGTGCTTCCCTGGAATTAGACTCATATGTTGCCAATCGTCATTTATTTCAATCCAGTGTGCCTTCTACTTCTCTGTCCACAACTCTTCCTCTTTCACTCCTCTCTTCCTAGCTGCTTCTCTGTCATCGTATCTTCTCACTAGTGCTTTCTCCATCTTAGATCTTGTGCTCGGGCAGCACACAATGGTGACCATTCTTGTAGTTTGTGGAGTCCATCCTTTCTTAGCGTGGATTATCTTATCGAATCCATGGCATTGCACTTCTGATAAATCAATTAAATGTTTCAGAACCATTTAGTCTCCTTGAATACATTTCGACCCATCTTCGTGTTTGTCGAACTCGACCTTTGTTTCTGTGGCTCTTTAATCTTCTTGCTGGGGTTTGATTATCCAATCTTCAGTCTACTCTTGAAGCCCATTTGCTTGTTTAGTGGCGCTTGTTTCTGGTATTCTCCATTCTATCCTAGAGTTTCTTAGTCCCTGCTTCTATCTCTGTGGCTAAATCTTATCTCCTTCACCTTGTCCCAGAACTATCTTTTCTTGCTTCTCGCCTCTTCTGTTGGTTCCCAGTTCTGGCTGCCGCTTCTCTTTTGATGGTGGTGATCTCTAAATTTCTAATAGTTCATTCTTCCTTTTTCTTTAATTATTATTATTTCTGATTAATTCTCTCTAATTAATTAATTGATTTAATTACTTTTATTTTGATTTCACTAGCTTAACTTTCCTCAATTTTCAAATTTTCCTTTGTGTTGGATATTTAGCCTCTCTCAATTATCCTAGTTATTTTGATCATCGAGCTGAATCTTTGTCTTCTTGATGTAAGTTACCCTGAAAAGTTTCCTAACTTTTTGATAATAATCTTGAAGCTCAAGATTTCTGATTCTTTAGTCGAGCCATATCATGTTAGAAATTATTTCAATCTGAGTCTTCTCGTTCATGTCCACTATTCTTGTTTCTTTGATTATGTTAGAAAATCTTGTAGGATCCCGTGCTTAATTAATTAAGTTACAGTTTCTCATATGATTTCTATCGACAAAAGTTTTTTGTACATTGCAGTAGTGACTCATTCCATAGCTCACTGTAGTTCTCCCTTGACTAACTGCCATCATTGTGTCCATTACATTTCTTGTGATGAATATCTTTTTTTTATTTTGTAGTTTATTCATGTTTTGTTAAACTTGTCTTTTGCCACTATTCACTTCCCAATATTCTCCTATGTTGTGTTTAAGCTTCTTTAGGTTTTTCTAAACTAATTCCTTAATGATATCAGTTGTATTACTCTCTTTGAGTTAAGTTACGTTCCTTAATAGTCTATTGGGTATATCTCTGGGCGTTCTCTTCAATTAATTTTCCATTTTCTCTATTTCTTCTATCTTCAGGTATTTGGTTGCTATTAGGGGTGTGTATTTGTAAATCATCAGAGACCTTATTTATGCTACCATTATTGTATCGCGAATTGTGGGGTTGTTGGATTTTGCAAGTCTTTAGTAAATTTCAGTTTACCTTTTTAGCTCATTCCACGTTCTTTGAGTAGCTGTTGAGTGTTCAGTGCTATGTTCATACCCAAATACTTAGCCTCTTATACTTTTTTTACCCCTTCTATTTCTGTTAGTTGTTCAAATTATTTCGAGTCGCTTAAGAATACTGTCTTCATTGTATTTAGTTTCAGGTTATGAGTCATTTCTATCTCTTTGAAGCTTCTCAAAATTCTCTTGAACTGTTATTGGTCTTTAATGTTGATGAGTATGTCGTCCGCAAATGCTTTGAGTTTCCCTTACTTTATTAATGATAATAGTTCACGTTATGAGTAAAGTGCATCTTGCAGGTAAATGTTGAACAGCATGGGGGATATTCTACTTCCTTGAGTTACTCCGTTTTGTGCATCTATAAATTCCCCTTCATATTTAATTCTACTGTTTGAGTATAGTTCTTCTATCAATTAGGTGGCTATTTTGTCATTATTCGTCTTAGCCCTGTCTCTTAGGATTGACAGTAGTTTGTCTTTCCAAACTGAGTCATAGGCTTTTTAAAGATCTACCAATAAGTAAGCTTTTCTCTATTTACTTTTCATTCTAGAGTTCTTAATGTGTTCTAGTAGTCTTATAAGATTTAAATGGGTACTTTTGTTTTCTTTAAACCCACTTTGATAATTTCCGGTTTTTAGCAGTTCACTGTTCTAATCTTGTAATTTGTTCAAAATTACCTTCTCAATTATTTTGCTGATATGTGAGTTCACCACTATTGGTCTGGTGTTATTGATTTCCGGGAATGGATCCCCAAAGCTTTTGCTCAAAAGGATCAATCTCCCTTCTTTAAGATATTAAGGAATAGTCCCTGAGTTTATCCAATTCGTGATTTTTTTACTTACTATTCCTAATTTTTTCTGATTTAGTTAGCATCTTCCCATCGAATCCATCTGGTCCTATGGCTTTGTTGAAGTTACATTCCCCGATGCTTCTCTCCACTTCTTCTATAATGCAAAATTTTTCATCTTTATCTTCACACATCATTGCTTTGTCTCCCAGCCGGCTGATCTTCTAGTTTGCGTCTCTTTGATCTTTATACAATTGGTTGTAGAATTTCATAATTTATTCTTGGGTTTCTTCTCCCAGGTTAACTCTCTCTCCACCAATCGTTAATCCCTTTATTGGTTCCGATTGTTTCTTGCTTTTAGTTAGTCTTTTCACCATGTAGAAGAAACCTTTGACATCGTTTCTTTCTAGGCATTATTCCATGTCTCTAATTGCTTCATTCCATTAGGACTTAGTTTCACTGAATTAATTGTTTTAACTTTGTCCATTGCCCTTTAAAACCTAATCTTGGGGTTGGTTATACCAATGCTTTGTCTTACTGTGCTTCTCTAGTTTTTCCTCAAAGCATTTTTATATTGGATTTTCGAGGTCCTCCTCTAAGAGTTCTCTATTTTCATCTATATACATTCTCCAGCATTATTTCCTTATATCTGATATTCTGTAGTTTTTCTCTTTGTCTGATAGTTTGAGGTCTCTATCCTAATATTTTATTCTTAGTTTTGCTATAATTAGTTTGTGATCCGTCAATCTCAACTGGTCGGTTTCCCAGCTAATTGTTTCCACGTTAGAGAATATTTAATCTAATTGATTCCCTTTATTATGAGTTTCCACTCCTTGCGGAATGGATTCTTATAGCCCTTCTTTGTGTAGTCTCTTGCTTAGATCTTTAATATGATAATTGAAATCTCCCATCACTATAATTCTCTATTTCTTACATTTTGACTTTAATGATTTAATCATGTATATTAGTCTGTTTTGTAATTCCTTGACTTCCTCATTCCAATAAGGAGGAATGTATACTATAAATATGTGGAGGGGAAACACTTCCATGTTCAAGATATTCCAAGTCAAGAATTGTCTTAAAGTTTTCACCGTCTTCATAAAGAATCTGCCACCATTTAGCGCTAATACTCCGCCGTTCCTGGCTAATTACGTTTGTGCTATGTTTTTGTTGTTGAGTCCAATTATTCTTTGCAGTCTTGTCTCCACTAGACCAATAAAGTCTGGGTTCTTGATTTCTAGTTCTCTCATCATTTGGTCTTGTTTAAGTTTGGAATTCCATCCCCTTACATTTTACATGCAAATACTTAGTTCAAATGTTTTCGTCAGCATTTGCCTTTTTTTACTTATTACTTGTGTCCTGAGTTTGCTCCTTTGATTTTCTGCAAATTTTTCGTTTCTTCTAACCCATCCCTCCACCTCTCTTACTGGTTGGAAAAAATGGAGATGGCGGCCATTGTCCAGCGGGATGCTGAACCTGTCTAAGTTTTTTATATTATTGTGTTTCACTTATGTTATTGGGTATTTTTACGAATAATTTTGGACATTCTTTTTTGAATATTCAAAATAGTCTATGATTGATTTCTGCTTATCCAAGCTGTGTTCTCTGCTCTCATTTGAGTATACTGGTAGCTTTCTTCTGGGCTGTGTCTTCTCTTCCATTTCGCCCGCCCTTTTTAATTCTCTCTAATTAATTAATAAATATACTTAAAGATTATTATGCAATAAGGAATTATTAAAAAAGGGATTATGATCTCTAAAGTTTTAGAAATTTTATATAAGTTAAAGAATAAATGAGTTAAAGATTTATAAAAGTCCTCTCAAATGTCCTGTAAATGTCCTGTCAGGACATTTTATGAACTATAGAAAGGGCTTATGGGGTTTGATAATTTGATAAGAACACATCCTTAGAAGATAAATAGGGAATGAAATTGGGAAGTCATTATTGTCATGATTTGAGAGTTAGTTTATGGAGCTGTATAATGTTTTACTTCAATTAAAAGTTAAGCTAATCCTTGAGTTTAAGATTATGCTTTTATCTTGGGAGTTAAGAGATTTTTTTTCAGATTTCAGCTCTAGGGTCACTGATGCTTAAAGGATCTGAAGTCAATTTCTTAAGTCTACTCAATTAGACTTTCAAGATTCATCCAAAGACTCTGATCATTCTCAAGAATGAAAGAATCAATGATCTTAATTAGAGCTCTTGAGGATTTTGGATCATCTTTGATTTTCTTAGCATGAACGATCAGCTTCTCTTTGGATTCGATGCTCACGAAAAAGTCTTTGCATATGTATGTGTAAATGATTATGCATGCACAAGCATAGAGATCGATTAAGGGATCTCCTTCTGTAAACTATCCTTGAAGAGGCATGAATGGAATGTCTTCTGTAAAGTTTAAGTAGCTTATATTAGAATGCAATATTGCTTTTTCTAAGTTAACAATCCTGATTTCAAGAGGATCTATATCTATGACAAGATTCTTAGGATTTAAAATTCTATGAGTGAATCCTAGACTGTGAAGATAATTTACACCATTTAAGATCCCGAGGCATAACTGCTTGACTTTTCTTGAATGGAAATTGTATCTCAGAAAATCATGATAGTTGTAGACGAAGACTTAGTAGGCAAATCCAATATGATCTTCCCCCTTTACTAGGTGCTCAAGATTTATTACATTCATGAATCCAAGATCCTTGGCTTTCTTGGTAATAGCATACTCGTTGCTGAGATTTAATTACAAATGCTGCTCATCAAAGAATCTAAGTTCGCTGTAGAATCTGTAGTAGGTTTGCTTAAAAGAGAGGGTTCTGTAAAAATGGGTGCCCATTGTTGCGATAGGACTTGGATTTGATGCGATAGATCGGAGACTATGAAAGATTGGTATCATTAGCTTTGGTTCCAAGTCGAAGGATTTTAAGAAATCAAGATTTGTAACTTGATCCTCTCTCTTAAATCTCGTTTTGTTATTAATTTGATTTCAAGTTATCACTTTATTATTATTCAGATAGTTTTTATCTCTTCAAGGTTATTTGTTATGAAGTAATTCTCTAGGCTAAATGATGATTTTACTATTTTCTTGCTAAAATTGGTCTGAGTCATGATCGCACTCAAGCGATTGTTTTCTGGATTACCTTCATTGCGATATTTATTTTTAGGATTTTTAAGATTTCGGGGAGCCAGGATTTGAAGGATGATAGTCGCGAATATGCCTATTTAAATTGCTCTTTGAGGCAAAGGATTTTCCGCAGCTATCGCAATCATGCTTTTTGTCATCAGATGCTTCAAGTGCCAAACTAGATTTCCTTTATCTACAAGTAAGTTATAAATAATCTTACTTTTCTTAAAGTGAGTTTTGATCTCTAAAATTTTGTTAAGCGAAATCTCTGCTTTGAGTCATCCTCAGATGAGTTTTGATGGGAGCTATCCCTTTTTAAGGATTTCATTTTGTAGTTAAGCATATTTAATACCCTTTAAATCAATTAACTAAAAAGTTTGATAATATAATTAAATTTTAACCACAATCTTTAAATCATAAAAGAGGAATGAGAGTCTCAGTTTAATTATAAATCATAAGAATTTTTAATTAAATCTTAAACTTCTCAGATTAAAAGAGAATGTCGAAAAATTGAGGAACAAATTTTAAAAATTCAGGAATATAGAAAATCCTCCTCAATAAATTACTTATTATTTAAAGAATCACATGTCAAGAATGACTTTTCAAATCTTGAAAAAATTTTAACAAGAATTTTGAGATTCTATGAGAAACTCCCTAATCATCTAATAAAAACTATAGAATAAGGGAATTATAACTCATTCTGTCAGAGAATGTAATTAAATAATCCCAGAATAAATAATAATTTAAAATAAAAAATCCCTAAACTATTTAATATGGAGCAGTAGATGAACTAATCAAGATTAGTCAAAAGTGAGGAACTTACGAGTAGATTCAGATCGAAGGAGGATATTTTCAAATACTTGACTGTCCATTGTAAGATTATAGTTTTAAATAACATTACAACTAGTGAATTTATTCTTGCCATCTTATCAAGCAACTCGGATCGCATTCTTGAGATCGATCCTAAGTGGATAAAAAAGAGCCCTGCGATCTGACTAGGTATAAATGAATAAGATTTCGCACTATCAAGAACTGTCTGTGAAAAATCTTTACCCTGATGTAATAAAAGATGAGCAAGTCAGTATGTACCTTCCTAATCTAGAGATGAACTCTGGACATCTTCCTGAGAGGATGTTCTTCTTTACGATCCTGGGAACAATAAAGAATGAATACTTAAGATCCGTGATAGATCATGCTCACCAGGTTAGATATAATGAAGGAGCACAATCCGAGGAAGCAAATGGGATTGAGATTACAAATGATTGGTTCGACTAATTAATTAAGCATCCGTTTGTCTCGAGTAACTATTCTTTACATTAACACTTTTAGGAAAACCTTGGAAAGGAATTTTCCTGATGAAGTAGAAAGCAAGATTGGGGAGCCTCAAATCCTAAAACAAATCCTTTGAAATTGGATAGAGATTGACTGTTCAGATTCGATAGAACCCATTCATAAATGAAGAATCAAGGAATTTGACAAAACGCAAAAGATTAGCAGTTGGATTTGCAAATCATAAACTTTTAAGAGCGGACCCCCACATAGAATTCGATGGATTAAAACTGATTAATGTTAATTTCTTAAAATCATTAAATCCTAAGTATAAACTCCAACCCTTATTTAACTTAATTTTATATCACAATTTTTCTAACTTAAAAAATAGACATTCATATACATTCCTTTTGGTTCATCCGTTCATTCTCAGCCAATCTCCTGAGAATCTCCTTCTTGTAACTCTGCTTTATCGTGAAGAATGTGCTTTCAATCCCATTAAATTAAGGTGAATACGAAACATTGAAGATTGGGATTAATCCAAGCTCATCAAGACAGGATCGTGTTGCTCTACTTCTATGCACCGAAAGATTATCCATGAAAATTGCGATTCTCTCATATGGAAACATCTACTTTATCTCTCCTAGGTATTGAATGAATTCTAGGTTACGCACTGATCTTTTGTGAATCTTGAAATGGACAAGCCCTTGATCTTAAGCTACGCCAGCGATTAGAGCATATGATTGCATCTCTGATCTCCGATCCTTGACAAAAGGATGCTTGTATGTTGCAGCCCAAGAACGTTTTAACTAAGTCTGAGGTAAGAATATTGCCTCCTACAAAGATAATCTTAGATCCCAAGGATTGTTCCATGCAAACTTTTGCTTTCATTTCGCAGAGAAGATTATATAGTTTAGGTTAATTCATGCTATCAGTCCTTTTAACTAATTTTATAGTTTTGTACTTGATCCCAAATCTGCCATAAATCTTAAGTATTTGAGAATAGCTAATCCTGGATTCAGGGAATTGTCATTGAAACAAGATTGCACGTTCTCTGAGAGATTTACCAATTTATTATTGCTAGCTATTATCTGAAATTAGATACTAAAGTTATTCCTAAGTGAGTATTTATTGGCATAGCTTAGAATCCTGTTTATTCTTTTCATATTTAAACAACGTTTGATCTGAGAATTCTCTTAAGGATTTTAGATTTCCAATGATGTTCTTACGAATCTTGTAGTATTTATAATTAGAAATCTAGGATTTCATCTCATGAATAATCTTTGCAAAATCTTAAATGAATATGCCTTTGTCACTAATCTGAAATTCAATTGCTTCTACTGATCCTAATTCAAAAATAGATAGCGAATAAGAGGAAATAAATTAAAATTAAGTAAATTCTATTCTTTTCTAAAAATCCCAGTTTTATTAAGATCTTACTTTTGCTCATCAATCCTCCTACTAAGACTACTAAATAGTATTTTAATGTATTATTTACTATTAAAATAAAAGCATTCTCAATTCTTAATCTAATTAATACAACCTCCTTAATTTCAAAAAATTTTTCACCATGGGGAATGATAGCTCTCTGTGTTAACATCTTTCATTTTTAAGTTTACTTTTTCTATTTATTAGGTTGATATAAAATATTTTCAACTGATAATAAGCCTACTATTGCAGTTATACTGTCTTTGATATTAATATACTCATTTTTAAAGCAGTTTTAATGAATAATAATCTAACTTACAATAAGTAATTTAGAATATCGAGGCTCTTAGGTAAAATAGCCGTTTCTTAACCAAGCTTAGAGCTTAGTTAGATTAGCATTCAATGGATTTAATTTCCCCAGTTTCATAAGTATTTAAAATGCATTGATAAAGCTTTTTTGAGTATGGCAGTCTATGAAATCAATCTTGAATACATCATTTATCCCAATTGTCTTAATATTTAGAAATACTCCACTCAGATTGCATCATAAGATTTCAGGAAGCTTAGAAGCTTCCATTTCTTTCAGTATATAATTGGAAACATTAGCTTACCCTTTCTCTTCAAGCTCTACATGCTTTTAAATTGCAAAAATTTTAGAAATAGGCACTTTTCATTGTATCAATACCTGTAGAGTTTTATAAGTCGTTATCTTATAATCCACAATCTATCACATATGTAACAACTGATATGGTAACATATGTTTCAACTTTAAAAAATCGATAGAATGATTTCGGTCTGAACATATTTCTTAAAAACAAGACATCTAATTTGTCATTCTGGAAGAAACCTAAAGTTCCTTCTCATTAATTGACACTACGTCACACATCAGTATAATAAATAGTACTAATCAGATTCTGAACAGAAACTACATATTTTAGAATACTCCAAAATTAATTAGAAAAAGTCCTCACAAATTTTATTAAAGAATTACCTACAATAACTTTAATTCTATTTAATTATCTGACAATAAAATCCATAGTCTTGGTAGACTTATTCTCATTAGTAACTAACTTGAGTTTCACAGCTACATTAAAAACAAACCTCCTCTTATCTTAACTAAATTAGATGAAACTAATATATACTAACTCTATTAGGTTTGGAAAAATATTGTTCACTAACAAACTTAAAGAACAAAAGTAGTTAGAGATGAAATTTTAAACTCACTGTCTAGATCCAACTGGTGCTTCAACTAATGCTACCCAATGGAAGAGATAATGAGCACTTCTGAGAAACAATAAAATTTGAAGAATGGGAGTAGAACAAAACATAAGAGAAAAAAAAGAAGTTCCACAGAAGAAAAGAACAATGAGACAGTCCTAGATCCCTTAAGTAACTAAACTAAGGAAATAAGTTAATTAACATAATCAACAAAAGGGCTTGACCCTTACATATTGCTATATATTTTAGATCGGGGGGTCCCCAGAGACCTCAATGTGATCACATTATTATTATTATTATTTCTTAAAAACGTTCATTAATTACTCAAAAGGTAAATTCACATATTTAAATTACTGTACTTATTTACGCTGGCTTTAAAAATTGTTATACTTGATTCATAAATTTACCATATAATCTCTCTATGGTTATAAACCGTGTTATATATCAATTAGGAAAGTTCTGTCTATTGCATCTCAAACTGCTTATGTTCCAAAATATATGCATAATTTTTCTACTTTAAGAGTTGCACTCATAACTATGATTTTCTAACTATAAAATATTATTACAAGAATTAAAGTTATTATAGATATATGTTTTAGATTTATTTTTTAAGGATAAATATTTTAACATATACTAAATAAACAATAATGATTATAATTATAACTGGACTTATATATTAATTATGATTATTAAAAATTATGTTGATATTTTTATTGTGCATATTCATAGTACTTCATAAACATTCAAAATAAAAAAAATACTTTTTTTATCAATTTAATATTACAATATATAGAAGTATGAAGTATGAAGTTACTCTTTTCTATCCTTGGTAATATTCTTAAGTAACGCCATTAGAGTGTCAAAGCTTACAGTTCTTTCGTGACACTCATTTAGTATAACAACTCCAATTGATGATAATTATGAGGAAATAATTGATTCTCTGAGCAACATTCCATCAGTAAGAAACCTCATTTTTTTGTTTTACATGATAATTTTTCCTCAAATCAAACTCTAAAATCTACTTTATCTCAAACTTAACTGTTTAACTAGATAAATACACCAATGGTAGCGAGAAAGGGAAGAAAGAGCATAAAATGATTATATATTTCTGGTTGGTTTAATCCTCAGTATTAATTTCTGTAAAGCATTAAATAATAATGATAACTAAATAAATAATAATCTAATAATAAGAAGTTAATTCTTATGAAACTCTTACAGCCGAAGTAATCGCAGCAACTCTTCTCATTTAAGTTATAGAAAGCTCCAAAATATTATTGATAACATACATTTTTTCATCTAATTAATACCTTAATAGTTATAAATTAAATATATTTTATTAAATTTAATGAAATATAATAATATCTCTTTAAAACTAATAAATAAATCTATATCAAACTTATTAAAATAGATAACAATTAATATTAAAATGCGACATCATAATTCAATAAGATTATTACAAATATAATCAAGTTTGAAATAATGTAAAATATAATTATCGATTGTAAATTTTTGAATTAAAATTATTGTAATAAAGAATTAGTTAAAAACTATAAATATTTACAAATTAAAACTAATAGTGATATAATAAATAAATGGCTTATCTGAAACCCCTTTAAATCAATCAAATATTACTTTAAAATAACGAAATTATGTAAGCAATTATTCTATAAATTAACATTTTTATTACTAAATACATTAAAAATGAAAACTTTTCTCATAAATATTAAATAATCATACTAGTTTAATTTTAGTTCTTTCTATCTGCCGTGAATATAAGTACAATAAATTACAAATTCACAAGAAAATTATATGTTATAGTGAATAAAGGAATGAATTTATTTTTTCTACATACATACTTCTGTTTTTCTAAAATGTGAACATTTTAGCAAACTAATATTTAAAATAAAAGTTAATATGGGCTAAAAATTGATGATACTCAAGACAATTTTTTGTGATAAACCTATTTTCTGCATATTTTATATTTATATGTTTTTATTTAATTTATAAATAATAATGTAAAGGCAGTTATTTATTTTAAAGTATTTCATATTACTAATTGTTTCGTATTTTATCAATAAAAAAAAATTAAAAATACTTTTCTCTCAGTTAATTCTAAATTTGGTGCTTCTCATCATCAAAATAGTTTTATAATGTTTTATATAATTCTACTTACCATTTGAAATCGAAATAATAAAGAAGCATTTTTTAATTCAAAGATTAATCACAAATCATAAACATTTTAAAACATAATTGCATATGATAAGTATATTTAGGGTTTTATTGCAATATATTTTCCTTTGAGAGTATAAATATTGCTATTATAAACAATTTATGGCAGTTAAGTTGTATTTACCAGAACCTGCTTCTACTTGGATCAATATTATCTGATTCTCTTTTAACTAATTAAAAAATAAGGAACTTTTTATTTTATTTTTTGAAGAATTTCGTTATTTTTATAGTAAATAGGAATTGTGAGATATTGTTTTTCAGGGAATAATTCAATATTACTTTTTTTCATTTTAATAATTGATAATTGTGCTTCCAATCACTCATTAAAAATAGTATTGGATAGATCATTATAAATATGATTATAAATTGATGAATTGCAATCATAGAATAAGTTAAACAGAGGAAATAACGTTAACTAATGCTAGTTTCAAGGGGAAATCTTCTAGAGATGACATAAAGAAGGGCTACTCTCTTGCATTTGTTTTATTATTGTTAAAATACATAAGAATAGGAAATATTAGAAATACAAATAAATCAGTTTAAAGTATATTATTACAACTAATATAATTTATTGATAATTTTAATTTGATTTAGATTATGATCAAATTTAATGATTATTTAAAAAAATATATATAATTAGTGTGCAAAAATATAATCATTAGATTTGGGTTTGATTATTTGCACAAATCTGAGATATACAATTAGTTTTATAATTAATTAATTAGAAATGGTTTAATTATCGCTGCTACTCAGTAGCCGTGTCTCTAATGGTAATCGGCAGTGGTATCTGGCTTGTTAAAAGATCTCTCATGAACAGCTATATCAGTACCTTCTAACTCGCAGCATTAACACAGAGTAATGGAGAGTCAACCTCAGCATCTCTCACTAAGAACTCTAATACGCCTTCTTTAATCTGGTCGAATGTGATGTTGAGGGTATTGTCGCCAAACTAAGCAATCAGTTGATGAGCAATTCCTATAGAGTCGGTTAGAATAGAACATGAAATTTACTGTAATAGTATGAACAGTCTTCCTTATAGTAAGCGCGGAACATGCAACCACACAATCATTGGCATTTACTTGGAGGAAATAACTCTTAATATCACAAACAAATTCATCAACAAAATGGCTATTGTAGACATCACCGCAGGAAACCTCCGCCATTCTCGTCTTTAGCATCGGTGAAACTGGTCACAAGAAGCTGAATTTTGTTCTCGACGCAAACACTATCAGAGCCTCTGTATCACCCAGTAAGTCGTATAATACATCTCCGTGTCAGAATGGTGCAAACCGGCTTTATTTCTAATTAATTAATTATAAAACTAATTATATCTCAGATTTGTGTAAATAATCAAACCCAAGTCTAATGATTATATTTTTGCACACTAATTATCTATTTTTTTAAATTAATCATTAAATTTGCTCATAATCTAAATCAAATTAAAATTATCAATAAATTCAATTAGTGCAAGTTGTAATAATATACCTTAAACTGAGAAATATATATTTATCAGTAAATTTGTTATCATTTGATAATGAAAATTTAATTGCTTATAATTATAATTTGCAATCATTTGAAAATTAAAATTATAATAAATTTATAGAGGTTGAACTAGGATCATTTAAGTTTGGTAATAATACATAATTAAAATATTGATAAGTTATTCTATCTTAAGTTTCACTAATTTGTAAGATGATCTCACAGCAATATTAAAATGGGATGATGATAAATTAGGTAAATAACCTCTTAATTATTCTTACTCACTCAATATTTGTAGCTTTTAAATCCTCTGTAACCACCTCTATTTGCCAACTTGAATCTGTTTGTGGAGCTCTTGGTATTAGTAACCTAAGAAACTCTTAAATGAGATTTATAAGTGCTTTGATTTTTAGGGAATTTGTTCGTGGTTGGGGTTATTAATAGGTTTTAATGTGAAGTTTATAATAAATGAATTTAATTTAATCACTCAAAATGCACATTTTTATCATGTTTTAGAGGTCTGAAGTCTATTTTACTCACTCACTATTCTATCTATTCAATTGATATTTCTGATCGTGGGTTTGGCTTTATAATTACTTACTCTGCCATCTATTTCAATGATTGAGATACTCTTTTTTTATCTATAAATTGCTTTATTCTTTGCTTCGCATCCTTTCACACCTTGTTGAGTAGTAATCGTTGCGAGGCATTTCGCAATCTATTATTGCTTTTCCCACAAGTTCAATTGATAGTCTCCATCTCTCCAGACTTCTCTTTCTCGATAATATCCTGGAGCTCCCATAACACTTCCTACCATTGATAGTTCCACCCTTAAAGCTCTGTTGAAGTCACTTATTGTCACTCTTATAGGCAAGAAGTTTAACTTAATATTCTCAGGCTTCAGATCTCTATGAAAAAAGCCTAAATCTTTTAGCTCCTTTATACCTTGTAAAGTTTAAGTTACTTTTAAAGCAAGCTACTTTTGATTTTTTTATCCGTAATGAATTCTCTGAGGGTCATTAAATAGAGAGGGAGTTTGAAAGACAACATGATCCTTTGCAGCATCTATCTTGTCTAAGTAAGTTCACACTTTATATTTTGCTTGAGTAAGAACTAGATATTCATTAGTAAACTTCATTTAGTATTTATCATCACTTAAAAAATAGTTAAATGAATATACTTTATTAGCATATTGATGATCATTGATAACTTCCTTATCAAAGGAGTCCTCTAAAATTAATTAACTTTAAAGTGAAGTGTTTAGGTTAATTAAAGCAAGAACAGGAATTTTTGTATAAAATTTTGATAATAATTTTTGTTATTCAGAGGTTAGTTGGTTGCGTAACTTCTTTACGTACTCTAACTCTCTAGCTTTTTCAGGCATTGACAATTTAGAATGTTCCATCGCTTTTCTTTTTTTGCGAAGCTTTAGATCAACTTCATGTTTTTCAATTCTATATCTTTTGTGTGAGCTTTTAAAAGATGGTAGTTCAAATCTCTGGTATGAGTATTTCCAATGGCAATCAAAGCAATCATACTTTCCATCGAATTTACAATGCCAGAAAAATACAGTGGCGTTGGTTTTCTATCTCGTATGCTATGCCATCTTGATTTATGAGCGAAATTTCTATCACATAGCTCATAATAATAAACTTCAATTTCATCAGTTTGTATAGGAATTTCATTAATACCTTTCTCCTCTTATCTGTCTCCCACACACTTGTTTGCCATTTATTTTCTATTATTAATTTCTATTTTTAATAACAGAGACCTCAAGTGATAACTCTGGTAGTTCTTTATGAGAGTTCATCTCGCAGCTATCAAACTTTTTATTACTGCCAAAGGTAAGTCTCATTTAGTTTGATGGAAGTGCTGTTATTTTTCGTAAAAATGTTAGCGCTCATATTTAAATTTTAATTTAAAATTATAAAACTGCCTCTATAACTGAGAGCTTATATGAGACCTTTGCAACCCTATAAGTTTGAAGGGAGGTTTTTAGAGTATTAGACAAGAAAAATGAGGAATAAGAGACGAACCAGCTCTAAATATGGTTGAAAGTAACCATTTTTACTATCAATAATAAGTTGATTACAGTACGTACCGATTTAGGAGATGCACCTAATTAAGTACATACTGCTTTAGGAGGTATTTAGTGATTTTATGATTAAAATTAGGGTGCTCTTAATTAAGTACTAGCATTTTAGGAGTTGCTCCTAATTAAGTACGTACCAATTTAAATTTAAAAATATGGAACTATAACAGTAGAAATTGATATCAATCTTTCATGTTTGAAACCAGTTCTCAAAATCTTCTCCACATCCTTCTTAGAGGTTGGCCTCCTATAGGATGTCCATATTTAATTGTAAGTTTTACAGAGGTATATAATTGAAATCATTAAACTTAAATTTGAATATCATTTCTTAGATCTGTAAACAAGATGGAGTCAATGAATGATGTAATGAAAAGAGTTCAAACACAAGAATTGATTCAAAGATTTAGAAGCAAGGAGGATTTGCATCGCTACCTGGTGCAGCAAGGTAAGGAACTTATAGTAACCTATCTTGATTATGTAGTTGGTTTGTTCTTGCCAACGATGGAAGGTACCAAAATTTCATTTATAAGAGCGATACTCTGCGAAGAGAAGAAAGCATTGAAAACTTAAGATGTAAAGTTTGCAGAGATTCCAAACTATCTAGAAATCTCAGTGACTAACTTATATGATGATGCTATGAATGACCCAGAGGTTTCGCTGTACCTGCCTACTAAGAAGCAGTTGTCAAATAAACTTCCTGAAAGAAACTATTTCTTTGGCATACTTGCAACAATTAAAGGTGATTACTTGAAAGAAATTATTCAAGAATCTCATAAGAAAAGGTACAGCATCTCTTCAGAAGATAAGGACAAACAAGGGATCAAGATAAGTGAGAGCTGGCTATCAGAGCTGCAGAAGCACCCTTATATTTCAAGTAAGATTTGTAGCTTAACTCTTTAGAAAAATCTGGTACTGGCATCTTCTTTGATGAAGGAATAGAGCAAGCTTCACAGAGAGCGAAAGTCGCAGACAAAGTATGAAGTTAGCAAGAGACTTTATTCAAAAATTCAGCCACCTGATTAAATGAACATAGATACTGGAGCTGGCAGCAAGAGAAGAAACTTAGGAGGAGGGAAGCAAGAAGTAGAAGAAAAGAAAGAGAAGCCAGCTCCTACGAAAGAGTTTTAAATGTGACTTATATATTCATTAACTAACTACAAAACTTATTTATATACATTCACTCTCCCTTCTTTAGCACACTTTTAAACCAATTAATTATCTACTCTATTCGCTGAACTTTTTATAGAATCGACTGTATCGATAGGTAGGTCATGTATCAAGTGGTATAGCAGCAGTTTCTTGTAATGACCTTTTAAAATACCTCAGTAGAACTCAATTCCATTAAACTATGGACTGTAAGGTACTTTTAACACTGACGTTATTCTAAGTTGTTCATAACTCTTCCTTGTTTCTTTAGTCTTATAAACAGAAAGATTATCAACAAACAGTATAATCTCTTATTCAGGGTACTTCTCTCTCAGCTGCTCTAAGAACTTAATATACTGCTCTGTCTTAATAGAGCGAGGATGAATAACATAAGTTTCTAAACCAGCATCCTCGCTAATTCCTCCAAGAATTGCCATTGTTTATACCTTGACTTTCTAGTCATATACTTCTATGTTGCTATGCCTCTTATACCAAGACTTCTAGATGAAAGTGTTGAATGTAAACACAGCCTCGTCAGCATGAATAAACTTAATATTATTCTATTAGGCTCTCTGCATTTAATTATAAATATAATTTAAGTTATTGTTGTAAAATGGCAGAGTGAAATCAATTACTCTCTTGATACGATTTACACCTTTGTAAGAGATACCATTTATTTTATAAATGTTTGCAACAGACTATCCAGAGATCTTCAACCCAGGGAACTGGCGGTGAAACATAATAGCTCGTTAGTCGAGAGAGAAGTGAGCCCAATACTTCAAAGTTTTTTCATTAATAAGATAGTCAATATGCTTCTATAGAAACTTTGACTTCCTCTTAGGCTAAGAATTCAGCTATTATTGCTTTAATTACACAGCTTTCAAGCAGTGAGAGCGAACAGTTGATGGACTACGCTTTTAGAGCAGTGCAATAGACTTATAGTTCAGTACTTGTTTGACTTATTCACTATACATATCACATCCATAACTCCGTTTAAATATTAAATCTATATACTCTTCATCATAAATATACCCCAAAAGCATGCTATTTTTGTCTCGCATATAATTAATAACCCGAACCCCTAACAAATTCACTACAAATCAAAGCACTTATAAACCTCATTAATGGGTTTTGGGTTTTGATTGGTTCATTTATAAGTTTCTTATTTAAACTTGAATATAGAGTAAGTTTGGAAGAGAGAATTGTCTTTTATTTGTAAATTTATTTGTACTTATATTGTCAGGTATCTCAATTATTGATAATGTAATTGCAACTAAAACCCAATAAAAATTTGTTTTATCACAAAAATAATTGGGTATTTACTAAAGATATAAATTTTAAAATGTCTTTTTTACCTGTATAAAATTTCCTTTAAATAAACTTTAGAATTATCATTTAAAGATTTATTTATTGTTTAGTAACTAGTTCATTTTCTGTTTTAGTCCCATGATTTAGTATGATTTAAGTTTTTAATTTATATCTCTGAAGTTAATTAACTTTCTACAGTAGTATTCAAAGGACTGTTAGGAGCAATTGATAAATAAAACGAGTCAATTGGCAAAATACATTAGCCTCACAAAGTCTAAGACAAAATATATGATATTCTTATAGAAAGGGGAAAAAATTAAGAAATTTGGGTGAAGCTCATTGCCAGGTTTTATGATAAAATTTTTTAGGGGAAGTTACCTGTCAAGTAGAATTTTTTATATATTTATATATTAGTTTTTTATTAAATTATATCCTATGACAACTGCATATATCTTCTGGCATTCTCACATGCTAGTGATTCAAGCAATTTAACCTACTACTCATGTATTTTTGTAAGATTTGCTTCATATAAAACAATTATTCCAATTATGTGATATTGTTTTTAATTAACCTTTCAATTAATTAGAAAGAATAAAAAACAATATTTTGCTAAATCTAAAATTTTGACATTAAATAAAATTTCAAATTAATTTTATAACTTTTAAAAGGTGTTTTACTTATCCTCTTAAACAATAAGTGATTTATAAAATGATTGATATTAATAATTATTATAAGTATGAATAAAAAATTGCTTATAAGAAAACTTCCCTCCCCAGAAATTTCATTTAAGGATACTCCAAGATACTACTTTGCAACATTTTTTGATTGTATGTTGAGAATGCTTCAACAATTATCTGGAATAAATGCAGTAATACTCTATACAAGTGAAATTTTCAAGAAAGTTGGCAGGTCATCAAGATTAGGTTCAGATTTAACTGGGGTTTTCAACTTGGTTTCAATATCGGGATATTTATTTCTCCTTTTTAGTAAGAATTATGAATATTTTATTGTTTTTTTTAATGGTTGCAAGAAAAACTCTTCTCTAGTTAGGAAGTTTTCTTGTGGATGTATCCATATACGTCTCGGAATCACTTATATCTATGTGAATGATCCAGAAGCTGCCAAAGCATGTTGTGTACCCTTTATCTTCCTGTTCATTATCTTATTTGAGTTCTTTCTTGGTCCTATTCCATTGCTATTTTCAAAGCTGAAATTATGACTCCAAAAGGACTAAGCATCTCAACTTTTGATCAATTAGATAGCTACTCTTGGAATTGCAATAGCTACACCAGTCTTATTTTCTAGAGAACTTTTAATTGTATTCGGAGTATTCTGTGAAATTGAAAGATAAACTTTATTTAAATTTCATTAATTATTTATAGTTTGGATTATTCTTGCTCTTTAAATTCAAAGAAACCAAAGGTCTAACGAAGCTTAGATTCTTGCTTTGTATTCCAAAGAGCAGAAGAGAATTATATATAAGGAAATGCATAAAATGGTTTAATTATATACATTAAATTATCAATTATAATGAGGTTATTATTATTAATAAAATAATTATGTTTAAAAAAAATAAATGTTCCTTAAATTTAATTTTTAGGCCGTTCTTAATAAACTTATTTTTTCATATCGAGAAGTATTTGGTCTATCAATTTTTATGTATGAAGAATTTTAGTGAAGTATGTGTATTGATAATCTTAATAAATTCTTATTTGCTCGCATCATTCTTCTAAATTAGCTAGCTCTAAGATAATATATCTGAGCACACGTAGATCTGTTCTTAATTTTTAATATAGGATTTTAATCATTAAATTTGTTGGAAATAAGAGTGAGTGCTCTATTTTATTTCATTTTTCAAGAGTGAAATATGCTTCTTCAAAGCAAGAAGTAGATGATATTTTTATTGAAAACTATTCTTTCTATTTTTGGATATTTTGAATGCAGTATTAAAGACATTAGATTATTTCTTACATAGCATTTTAAACGCTAATCGAAAGAAAACAAAGATAAGTAAAATTCTAAACAACAATAATTTAATAGCAATCTCAAGTCACTAAAATTTTATTGCTAAAATTTTATACTAATTTATAGTTAAAATTAATTAGTTTTTTTATCAAATTGTATTTATCAATAATCAATAACCAAAAATATATTTATATTTATTCTAAATAATATTGTAGAAATACATTTGAATTTGGAAAATTAGTTATAATTAAATTAATAATAATTCAAAATCGTGGCAGTTAAAGTTGGCCAATTTAAATTATCTTGGGCTCATTCGATAGAGAATTAAAAATTAGCTGGACTTTACTATTGGCGGTACTATTTTATCGTATCCCTGGAGTGAGATAACTTCACTTTAATTAAACACCTCTAAATTCATTAAATTATACCCTCACATTAAAGTGAAGTAATCTCACTCGAGGGATGCGATAAAATAGTACCGCCATTAGTAAAGTCCAGCTAATTTTAAATTCTCTATCGAATGACCCCAAGATCGTTTAAATTGGCCAACTTTAACTGCCACGATTTTGAATTATTATTAAAATTTAATTATAACTAATTTTCCAAATTCAAATGTATTTCTACAATATTGTAATTTTTTATATTTTAGATTATTTGATACGAAAAAAATAAAAACATAAAAAGAATTTGTAATTATCATTAAATTATATCACTTTTTTGGAAAATTTGTTAAATTCTGAAAAAGTTTGTCAAAAATATATGCTTTTTTAACCTTTATATATTAAATTACTTTTTGATTAAAAATACTTAATAGTTAATTAAATTATCAAAGATATAAAATTTATATCTGAAATAAAATTACATGTAAATTTTCACATAATAAAAATGTGGATAAGATATCCGTGAGAACAAATATCTTATAAAACTGTTTTTCAAATCGATTCTGATAATATGTCAACTCAATTCGTCGAAATACTCTAAAGGAGAAATGTTTTTAAAACAAAGATTGTCTTCTACTTGGCAACTTTTGCTTAGGTAAGATCGCTAATCAAGCCCTCCTATAAACAGCTTCAACTTTAAGTATGAAAGTACTTATAAGCTTTTTATTTTCAGATTAATTAAAATATTATGCGTTCTAGGTATGATTTATAACAATTTTTAGCAGAATCTTTGGTCCCACAATCACGAATCTAACTTGACCTGGAATCACACAACCGATCTTCAAATCAACTCAACTGAATCAAGATTTAGCAACTTATTTGTTTCTCCCCTTGGAAATATCTATGGAATTTAGAGATTAAAATTTTCTGGAGACAAATTTTATAAAGCTCATTAGTTCAAGCCAATTAAGCAAAATAGCGATAGTTGGAGCATTGCCTATAAGGGATTCGACATTTAGAGAATAATATTCTATTAAAAAGCGACACCTATTTGATAGATTAAAGCAACAATCTTTATGCCAAGAGCTCCTTATTTTATTTATCAAGTATTTTTTTATTAGTCAATAAAATTCTAGTTATAATTTAAACAATTAAATAAAAGTCATCTTAACTAATATTCACGACATATCAGCTTTAAGCAACGGCACAATATAAGACCTTCGTATATACGGATACAACTCTTAACAGCTCTTTGGTAACCAATCAAACTTTACCAATTCTTTTAACTCCACCAACTCTACTGATGTGATCTACATCTCAAGAAACTTCTACCAAGTTATTTTACGAAGGCAATCCAGTTTTGTGTTGTCTCTAAATAATTCTCTCTTTGGCATCTATGACTAATAGACCAATGTCAGTGATATCTCAGTTGTTTGTAATGGCTTTGTTTGAGCTTAGACGTTAAAATTTCATCAAACTACAACTACAATGCTAATTTGCTAAAATGGAACAACATAACTGGAAACTTTGATGTCGTTGAAAGTGGCATAAAAGGACACAAAATTGAAGCTTATAATAATGATCAATTAAATTTTCAATTAATAATATTACATCAGATTAAATTAAATAAAAATAAGAATTAATTAATTTTGAAAAGATTGAATTAAATACATTACTTTACTAAATTTATTGCTTAATTAAACTTAGATTTTATTTCAAATGAATATCCTTAATTTTTTAGTTTTAAATGAAGATTCTGTTGCAATTAACAATAAAGAGGGAGATATATTCTATACAATATTGAACGATTGCTTAAATCATGCATCAAACTTTAACTCATACTCACAAAGAGGTCACTACCACTTTGGGACTATCTTTTCAAAAGATGGTGACCAATATGATTCTTTCTCTAAATATACCAGTATTATCTGATTATTGACTACAGATATAACTTACTGGTAAAAAATTACTTAATATTTTTATTAAAATTGCCAACAAATCAAATCAAACTTAATTTTATTATTAAAAAATTATCCTCGTTTTCTTATCAATAGCAAGATTAAATTATTGAAAGAATCATAAAATTAATATTATAGGTTTTCATATTAGCATACTTAATAATAAAAAACCCAAAGCCCCTTCACTAGTTTAAAAATGTTTTGGATTAATTTCATTTTTTTGTTAGATTCAATGTTAATTATTATTTTTATGTTTGAGATTTTACTCTTTTATTTTTTATCATCACTACACCTACTTAAATGCAATGATAAATTATTCCGATAGAAAATTTTTAATGAGAGTATAATGTTGCATTATTTAAATATTAAAATAGCTAATTTTATGAAAACTTCTTCTTATTTATTCTGAAGGACTTTATTTATAAAATTAGCAACTAATATACTTTCCATTAATCAGTACAGGTTACAATTAAGTTTTGAAGCATTTTGGAATTTTTCATTAATAATAGGTGCTAATTAAATAAAGGTTCTATTAAATTGGTAATAATTAAAATTATACTGATTAGTACTAGTTCTAATTATATTTAAATTAATTTGGTACTAATTTAATTGAATTTAATGGGTTAAAATGGAGACCCATTTATGTAATTTTATACTTTTTTTAAAAACTTTCTCTATTTGTCTTTTAAAGTTTGACCTTCTAAAAAATACCCATATTTAATAGGTGTCTAATATTTTAGTGACAATATGAATACAAAATTTTAAGATTGATTTCCATTTATTACAATTTTTAAATTAAAACGTGATAATATTATATCTCCCTAACTCCTTAAAATGACTCATTTTATGCGTATTTTTTTTATTTTATTTATAATTATGGTGCCCAAACGCTTTTATATTAGTATTATATCGGTCTTGAAATAATTTAAGCTGAAAATTTCCAAAAATAATATCCAATTAAAGCCACAACATTCAAAACCCCAAAACCCCTTAATGAGGTTTATAAGTGCTTTGATTTGTAGGGAATTTGTTTTGGGTTGGGGTTATTAATAGGTTTTAATGTTAAATTTATAGTAAATGTATTTAATTTAATCACTCAAAATGCACTTTTGGATCATGTGGGAGAGGTCTGAAGTTTATCTTACTTAACCACATCTCTATCTGCTCTATTGATATGTCTGATCTTGAGTTTGGTTTAATTATTATTGACTCTGCCATTTATTTCATTGAATGAGATACTCTTGTTTTGTCAATAAATTGCTTTATTCTTTGTTTAGCATATTTCTCGCATCTTGTAGAGTAGTATTCATTGCGAGGCATATCGCACTCTATTATTATTATTGCTGCTAAAGCCCACACATCCCACTAAAAGTCTCCATCTCTCCAGTCTTCTCTTTCTGGATAGTACCCTTGCGTTCCCATTACAGTTCCAAGCCTTCATTTTTCCACTCTTTAAGGCTTTGTTGAAATCGATTATTGCTACTATTACAGGTGAGAAGTTTATCATTATATTTTCTGGCTTCAAATCTCTGTGAACAAACCCTAACTTATGAAGCTCTAAAATACCTTATACGGTCTAAGTTGCTATCTATCCAAGTTACTTATGATTCCTTTGATCTATTATGAAATCTCTTAGGGTCATTTCATAGAGTGGAAGTCTGAAAGCAACATGATCCTTGGCAAGGAGAACAGCATCTAGCTTGATTAAGTAACTACACTCTTTTAACTTTGCTTGAGTGAGAACTTGATACTCATTTGTAAACTCCATCTAATATTTATCATCACTTAAGAGATAATTTAAGGGATACACCTTGTATGCGTATTGATGATCATTGATAACTTTCTTATCAAAGGAGTCTTCTAATATTAGGTAGCTTTAAAGAGAGAAGTATCTAGGTCAATTTAAGCAAGAACCGGTATTTTCTTGTATTGAATCTTGATCATAATTTTTGTTATTTCATAGGTCAGTTGGTTGCGTGCCTTCCTAACGTACTCTAACTCTCTTGCTGATTCAGGCACTACGACCTTAGAATATTCCCTCGCTTTTCTTTTGTTGAGAAGCTTCAGCTCAACTTCATGATTCTCAACCTCTATATCTTTCTTGCGAGCTTTTAATAGATGCTTCTTCAAGTCTCTTGTATGAGAGTATTGCTTATGGCACTCAAAGCAGTCATACTTTCCATCTATTTTATCATGCTTTAAGTATACAGTGGGCGTGGGTTCTCTATCTCATATGCTATACCAAGTTGATTTATGAGCGAAATTTCTATAATTTAGCTCATAAAAATAGACTTCAATTTCTTCAGGTTGTATAGGAATTTCATTAATACCTTTCTCCTCCTCTCTGTCTCCCACACACTTATTTGCCATTTATTTTCTATTTAATAACAGAGACCTCAAGTGATAGCTCTGGTAGTTCCTTATGAGAGTTCATCTCACAGCTATCACACTTTTTATTGACGCCAAAGGTAAGTCTCATTTAGTTTGATGGAAGTGTTGTAGTTTTTCTTAAAATGTTAGCGCTCATATTTAAATTTGAATTTAAAATTATTAAACTGCCTCTATAACTGAGAGCTTTTATGAGAGCTTTCCAAGCCTACAAGTTTCAAGTGAAGTTCTTAGAGTATTAAAGAAGTATTATGAATGTTAAGAGACGATCCAGTTCTACATATGGGTGAGGAAGTAACCATTTTTACTTTCAATAATAAGTTGATTATAGTACGTACCGATTTAGGAGGTGCACCTAATTAAGTACGTACTGCTTTAGGAGGTATTTTGTGATTTTATGATTAAAATTAGGGTGCTCCTATTAAGTACTAGCTTTAATTAATGGTCCTAATTAAGTACTAGCATTTTAGGAGCTGCTCCTAATTAAGTACGTACCAATTTAAATTTAAAAATATGGAATTATAGCAGTAGAAATTGATATCAATCTCTCAAGTTTGAAACCAGTTCTCTAAACTTTCTCCATATCCTACTTAGAGGTTGACCTCCTATAGGATGCCCATTTTAGTAGTAAGTTTTACAGAGGTATATAATTGAAATCAATAAACTTAAATTTGAATATCATTTCTTAGATCTGTAAACAAGATGGAGTCAATGAATGATGCAATGAAAAGAGTGCAAGCACAAGAATTGATTCAGAGATTTAGAAGCAAGGAGGATTTGCACCGCTACCTGGTGCAGCAAGGTGATGAACTCATAGTAACTCATCTTGATTATGTAGTTGGTTTGTTCTTGCCAACGATGGAAGGTACCAAAATTTCATTTATGAGGACGATACTCTGCGAAGAGAAGAAAGCATTGAAAACTTAAGATGTAAATTGCAGAGATCCCAAACTATCCAGAAATCTCAGTGACTAACTTATATGATGATGCCATGAATGACCTATAGGTTTCGCTGTACCTGCCTACTAAGAAGCAGTTGTCAAATAAACTACCTGAAAGAAACTATTTTTTGGTATACTTGCAACAATTAAAGGTGATTACTTGAAAGAAATTATTCAAGAATCTCATAAGAAAAGGTACAGCATCTCTTCAGAAGATAAGGACAAACAAGGGATCAAGATAAGTGAGAGCCGGCTATCAGAGCTGCAGAAGCACCCTTATATTTCAAATAAGATTTATAGCTTAACTCTTTAGAAAAATCTGGTACTGGCATCTTCTTGATGAAGGAATAGAGCAAGCTTCACAGAGAGCGAAAGTCG
>ARYC01001291.1:0-78006 GCA_000711775.1 Oxytricha trifallax | reverse complement strand
TCAGACGCCAATTGACGGTGTCAAACGACCATGTAAATCATCGAAATCTTGCCAAACATCGAAATCAAGTACTTGGTTGTTCAAGAAAAAATTGGGGTTTATATTATGATGTTGAACACTAAAATCAGCAAATTTTGTAGTAATACACATTCGATCAACACAATGGTTCCTATAATTTGGTCATAATTGAATATTTATTTTATTTTTACGTATTTTATCAATATTTAATTTTTAACTATTAAATCTTATCTAAAACCATTTCTAATAAAATTATGAAATAATTTTATCTATATTTATATATTTTAATAGAGATTTAAGTTTTTAATGCTAATCAGAAAGTCTTATTGGAAATTTTTGTGGGGATACTCCAGATTTACTTCTTATTTTAGTAGATTAAACTGATTTTAGTAAAATTCTTAAACCTTTTGACATTTCATTTTTATCAATAAGCCCATCTTAATTAAGATCAAATATATTGAAAAGATCATCTAGCGCTTTTTAAATAATGGATCGATTAATTTTGCAAATGCTATTTCATTGCTAAAGGTCCTTTGCAAAATTTCATTGAAAAAAATAAGTTAACTGGAGCATACCAGCAAAATGGCAGTTCTTAACAAATGATATTTTCAATATCTTAGTTTTTGAAGGTTCTTTATGCTAAACCTAAGTTATCTCCAATTTCTTTAATTATTATAAGTAAGCTTAGCTTAAACTAATCATTGACTTATCTCGATTAAAATTGTTGAGTACAGATTGCTTTGATCTGCCTCGATTATATTGATTATTTTCGTTGTAGGTTTTTCTAATCTTTGGAAAGACAGTTTTTATCGACGCTTTTCAATGGTATTCAGATCTTCATTATTCGATTCAGAATCTATTAAAATGAAATGTTTTAACTCAAATCAATAATGTCATAAAAAGAAACTTCATTTAGTTTGATAGAATGAGTTCTCTGATATAATTTTCCGATGACCTCATTTCTAAGAGGAGATTTACTGTCTACTATAAAGTATTATTAATCCCTAGCCTATCGTTGCTAATTTGCTTAACAATCAATACTTGATTATTATTGTTTTGAGTAGTATTAATCAATATAATTTTCAATTCTTGAGGCATTGAAAGAACTATTAGATAAATTCAATTAACAATTATTTTGCTTTTTGTAACTACTGAAAATATTGTATTGTGATAGTTCTTCTATTCCTGCGAAGGGGGTTTAAGAAATCGACTTTTTATGATGAAATCTCTCGCTTTACTTTGGATTTTAAGGTCTGAATAACTTTTGATACTCAGCTTAATTACAGTATCTCAAACATTACTGAGCTTACGAGTCACTGTCTAAAAATTAATTGATAAATTAAGTATGAAATTAAAATTGGTCTGTGGTTATTTAATTTTACTTTAACTTACCTTAATGAGCTTAATAATCTTTAAATATTTATATTATAGATTAATTTGATTCGAAGATCATCAAGCCCTCTTTGATTAGGTAGTATGAATCTTTCAAAAAATAGTTAATTTGAGAATCTAGAGTTCTTTTGGCCTCAATAAGTCCTTGATTATCTCTCAAAGTACATCCTAATTCCTATTAAAAAGAGATTAATTTTTAATAAATTGATATCATGATTATCTCTTAAAATATGAGAAACACATCAGTTAATTTTTACTACTATTCTTCAAAAAATTATACTTACTCTTGATCTAGATGATAAATTGGCGGAGCTTCTGAGATTATTGACATCTATATGAGTATTATAGCGATGAAGTATTAAGGTTGCTCATTCTTGCAGTTAAATTTGAAAATTTAGAATTTTCATTGGATTAGCTTGGACCTCTCTTTATTCGGAGGTTTGAGTACGCATATTTCTAACGTTGACTATAACTTTATTTATTAATATTTAAGATCAGATTTATGCTCAATTTATCGAAATGCTGACATACATTATCATAAATTCATAGACATTTGTTTATTAATAAAATTTTGAATTAAAAATAAAAATCAATGATATTTTTTGTCTGTTTTCATCAGAATAATTTAGCGTAAATTATAATTCAATAGATTTTTCCTCCTTTTTTATTGGTCCATCTAAAAATGCCCTCTATAGGTATTGATCCTTCTACTAAATCGTCTTCCAAATTGTAGGTAAAACAATCCTTAGCCGTATGCTCTGCCAGCTTTTCCAAATCATAATCAAATATGATCTAAATTAAAATAATTAATACTAAATCTAAGATATATCAATGAAAGATAGATATATACAATTTTAATCGATAGTAATATGTTTTATTAAATAATCGTATAATAATTTATAAAAACAAATAAAATATAAAACTCTATATGTAATTGTTATACAAAAAACTGAATATTTTATTATAATTATTCAAGTTGTAGCTTTACTTTCTTCAATAATATAATTAAAGAAATACTTTTTACGTTAGTATTCAATTCGGTTACAATATTTACATTTTAACTCAATTACATATAATTGTTGTTGGCTATTTTTTATTCTTCAAAATTTATAGTCGTATTATTGTTTTTGCTATTTTAAATGTAATCTCCTCTATAATGTTTCATTAGGGCTTTAATATTGGTGCTTTATTCCTTGTTTTTAACTCTAAGTAAAAAAAGAATTATTATAGTCTTCATATTAATTTATATAACTCTAGAAGCCAAATTAGAAATACCATTAAAAGAAGTGTTTTTACTCTAGTTTTTCTTCCCTTAAGCATTGTAATTTTAACTCTATAGACCACCTGTTTAACTTAAATAGTCTTTACTATCAAAAAAACTTGAATTTTTGTGAGGGGTACTGGATATATTATTATATCAATTCTAAGTTGACTAGTTGTAAAAATTATGTGATGCTTATAGTTAGACAGTGTTGAATTTACTCCACTCTTTAATCTTGTATTTAAAGTTGATTGTTTTATACTTTAAGTTGTAGTCATTAGTTTATCCCTCAAGAAAATGTTTTAACCATAGTTTTTCCACAAAACTTAGATTCTTTTAATTGGATTTAGTGTTTAAAGGATGACTTGATTTATCAAAGTTTTGGTTTTGAAATGTAGTGTTTAAAGCCAATTTTGAATTATTGGCTCGACTCTTACTTAAATTTCGATTTAAAAAGAAAAGCGTTTTCTGTGGAGAGTTGGATGTTTTAAGATCTGCTCTATTTTAATCAAAAGAATTATTAGTATTTTATACCAATAGATCCTAGTATGTCTCTTAAATAACAACTTAAGACTCATTTTATTGTAGTTAATTATGTTATTCCACATTTTACTGCTTTCTTGTTAAAACAGATTGATACTACTATATGAGAGCATCCAGTAGATTATTCTATCCTAATCTCTTGTAGTAAATTTTCCTTTAACACAAGTTATCACTTTTACTGAATTAAAATTCATTGATTTAGGCAGAATTCGCATCTAAATTAGAGGAGAAATTTAGTCCATAATTAGATTAATTCTGGTTGTCGTTAATGCCTTATTTGCTTCCACTGGCCTTTTTAGAATTAAAAGCTGTGTAACTAAATATATTTGAAGTCTTGTTCATTTATTTGATCTTATTAGTGTTGAAGTTTTTTGCTGAAGTTTATGGTCTATGAGTTTTAATTAGAATGCTAATTAATCATATAAATATCTCAATTTATAAAGACCAAAATTTTCCTTTTACTTCTTTGAATAAATACTTAATTATAAATTTAACATAAAACAATAATTAGAATATTCTTTAATCTCTAGATACCTAGAGCATTCTCAGAATCTTATTTCTATCTCTATAGCTTCAAATTGATATTCACACTAATTTAGTAAGATTAATCTAGATTTTATGCTAAATTTAACTCTTATTTTTGTTGCTAATTTGTTTCATTTAAATCTACTACAGAGCCCAGAACTAATGAATCTTTGTAACTTAAATAATAATTTTAATTTATAGTGGGTGTGAGAGTTGCCAAATTATTAAGATTTAAGATGTTTTGTGAATTAACGAGTGGATTTTGAGGGTTTTAAGGTTATTTGTATTATCAAAGGATTAGTAATTTGATCTCTTTAATTGTACAAATTTAGAGAAGTTATATTAATTTAAAATATCTTGTATAATTTAATAAAAATTATAATCATAAAATTTCTATGATTACCTCAATTAAACCCCTAAATCGTATATAATCCGAAGTTAAACTTTAATGAATTTTATATAGAGAGAAATAATGGATTCAACCCATATTGATTTAAAGTTTAACTTTTTGACTATACATACATTTTGTGGGTAAAAAACTCATTTTAATTTTCTATTTATCTTATGCTAACTGAAATTAAATCATATATTTGATTATATGGGTTTACCTGTATGAATTAACTCCAGTATGACAATATTACTATTGATTTCTTTTTTTATTAATAAAATTCAGGCTATTCCTGATTAGTGAATGTGAATTAGAGAAATTAAATAAAAGAGATTAAAATTTAATTGGAGATCTCTAATATATTAAACATTCTCAACTAAAGGTAATCATTAATACTTACTATCAATTTATATCAAATAGGGACCCACCTTAAAGATGAGGATAGAAATTCTTTTTTTTTAGAAATTTTTCTATCTTTTTTTTTCCTATTATTTTTTCAAAAACCTATTAGGGCCAGTTTGTGAAAATTTTTTACATCAGAAATGTAGGCATTCGGGGACCGACTGAAAGGTTTTCCTATATGTGATTCCCAAAAATATTTTTTTTCTTGCTCCATTAGTCCTCTGGTCCTGACCCCCCTCGTTGCTCGCTTCGCTCGCAATTGATAGTAAGTATTAATGCTATTCCTGATTATATTTATATTATTAAGTGAACCAGTGCTTCGCTCTTGACTTCTCAAACCCCCATTATAATTTTCTATTTTAGGTTAACATTGTCATAGGCCTGTTATTAGTTTGTTACGATAAATTAAGGTAGTAATTTTACGCTCTATTAATACTCTTAATTAAAATCCCCAGGATCTCATTAGTAATATTATAATATTTCTAACTTTTAAACATTATCAAGTTGAGATCGATGAGAATTCTTACTTCCTATAGAATTTAAGGAAGTTATACAAAGAAATTGTCAAATCCTGAAAATTAATTTTTGAATAAGAAATTTACAATAATATCCCCTCCTTTTATGAGAGGATGCCTCACTTAAAAATTCTTCTTAGATTTACCTTACTTACTTATTGATATTTAGAAGTCTTTGAACTTAGTGAATAGACCTCTATATGATTATGATTATAATTTTACTAGAGAAATATTAATTAATATATTTTGTATATTTGAATTCTAAAATTTATAAGTTAGGTTAGTTATCTAAATTTTTAAGTTAATAATACTTATACTTTTTGACTATTTTCACTTTATTTTATTCAAATTCAATTCTCTTATTAATCAGCTTATGAAAATAAAATTATACTTAAATTTAATATACTCATAAAAAATTATACTAATACTTTTATTTTAAGATGCATAAATAAATAAATAATCGATAAAATTTTCATTTTTATACCATTCTAACATATTATATTTAAGGGGTTTTAAATTAGTTTCTAGCAATGGACTAATGACTTTGCGTTAATATAAGTTAGATTCAAACTTATTGAATAAATTATTTATTAAAAATTAAAAATTAAATGTAGTCATATAAATATAAAGATTGGTAAGTTGCGCCTTCATTAATTAATGTTTAATTTTATTAAATTTAAATGATTTCAGTCTATTCGTTTTAAATCTTTATCGGTGAAAAATTACTTAAATCTTAATCTTATATTGATATTTTCTATGGACTTACTTGATTATTACTATACATTTAATTGAAAACTAGCATTAATTTTTGTATATTTTTATAGTCGACATTTAATTTGTAATTATAGTTTTTACCAAAATTTTTAATTAAATATAATAAAAACTCTCCTCGAATTATGCCTAGTTTAAGATTGTTTTATTTTGTCTTAACCTCTGATTCTCATTGGAGTAGTCTTCAGTAATTAAGCTATACTTTATGATATCTAAACTCTCTAATATTTTAATTTCATTACAGTGGAATATTGCCTTGATATTTAAGCAGTAGAGACAGCTAAAATACTTTAATCATCAAGGTCATCTGAGAGAGAAAATCTTAATTATTTACTCCTTAAAAATTATTTGTATTTTGTTGTAATGTTGTGTCTTGACCTTCTGATTAATGATTTAAAATCAAATAATTTTAACATATCACTGTTTAAACTAAAATTAAACCATCAATTTTAGTCGTGACATAAACGTATCTGATTGAGTTGACGTGGCAAACTTCCGTGGCGTGGCAGTCGTAAAGTAGAAAACTCCGAAAAAACCATTCTCGCTATTACCTAGTCTTCTCCCAAAATCAAGATGTCACCACAGTTTGTACCTGGGGACAGAGCTTGTGAGATCCAACTAAATAACAGAAGATGGAGAAAAACGCTTACCGGTCCCACCGCTGCTGGGAAACGTAATCCCTATCCTTTCGCTGTGGTAGCTTCAGCACCCTAACCCGGTGTGGGAGAAAAATTCTTATCGTTAGCTTCAATGGTTTTCGTCTTCTCACTTTCGAAGGCAGAGCGTACCTTCATCCTGCTCCCTATTACCTAGGAAACTGATCTCTAGCCAGTAGACTCATCTATGCAATGAAATCCTTAGCGTGCAGACGACTCGAGGAGTCTAGGATCTGACAGATTGAACCCCCCCCCGACTGGCCCCTAATGCAGTGAACCCAGCAACCCCCTGTCTACCCTCAGCAGGCCTTAGTGTAGTAGAAAGCTCTATTAGAAAGTCTCCAGCCTCGAGCCCTGTGGGTCACCCTATCCTTATAACTTTCTAATTTAATAATTATATTAATATGTCTTTTAATTTATATATTTTAATTATAAAAATGTTGATTAAATTGCGTATTCAAATAGTTAATAGTATAAATAAGTCGTATAATATGATGCGATGTTTATGTCTATTGGAAATTTAAATTAATTAATAAACTTTTCTTTTTTAGAATGAGTTTTTCTATTATATTTAGATATTAAGCTAGATTCCATAGGTGTCACATTTAAATAATTTTATTTATTGCCATCTAACGGATTTTTATATCCATTGCTCAATTTCTTTCTCATCACTACTTTGGCTACAAATCTCTGGTTTTTTAAGATTATTTCTAAATTTACTAGATCCCTTGATTTTACTATATTTTCATGGTTGACTGCATTATCTTCATATCTTTTCAGATTTAATTGAGAGATTTTTAGATTTCTTCACGATTGATTGTAGTTTAATTTTAGCTTTAATTCTCTTAAGATATTGATTTTTGCATAGACTTTTCTGTATTTATTATGTTTAGAGTTTGATTTGGTTTAAATTCAGCACTGAAATTATCTTGTTGATTTCCATCGATAATACTCAAATATATTAGTAATTATAATTAATTTCATGAATACTGCTGTTTTTATGCGTATTCAGTTGGTAGGTTTAATTTTGATCCAAGCTTATATCACTTTACTATTGGATGTCCGCAAAACTAAATGAATGTACATTTTTGTGCAACCCGATAGTAACGTGTAAACTTATAATCTTAAATTATTGAAAAAATTTGCTTAAATTTTCATTATAAGAATTTAAAACATCAACTTGCTGGTCTGCTTAGCTTTTAAAACGTTAAATACTATTTTATTTTATCTAATCGTCTATTTGTAGGATCTCTTAGTTATCTATTAAATCCTCTTGACTATCAATTATTAAATATATGATTTTGATTAAATTGTGCATTATAAGTAAAAGCATATTTATAATGTAATTTTCGGGAGAGTATTGTATCTATCATTGTTATTTTAGATGCTCCCTCTCATTGAAGATTATTTAGATTTTAGTGATTTTGCAAGTTCTTTATTATACACAATTTTGGATATTTATTCTACTTCCACACTACTTTACTTTATATTTTCTTATAATTCTTCAACTGGAATACATTATTGAGCGGGTATTTCATTAATTTACTATAATTGTAAATTTAAATAGATAAAAAATTGATGCATCATTTGTTATAACAACTGAATAAATTAAGTATATATAAATTATATATATTTCATGATGTTATTCACTTTGAATCTAAGATTCATGCTTAGAATTTATTGGATTTTAACACTTTCTAAAATAATCTTTTTATCCCTCTAAATTATCTCATTAGCTTCTTTGCTTCGCATAAATTTTTATTCCTATTGTTATCGATTTTGAGACTTGTTAATTTCACTTAGAAATTGTATGTGTCTTATATAATTTTAGAGGATTCTTACTATAATTTTTCATCAATGTTTTATTTAAGTGATTCAATTTTATGCTATAAATAGTTTTGTTTTAATGTTATTTAAGCACTTGGGAAAATGTTCATTAATGAGTAGCTATCAATTTGATATACAAATTGTGTGTAGTACAAACACAATAATAGATTGATATGTTTATGCACATTAATTTACTATCAAATAAGTCATCTTACTGATTGATAAATATATATATTACTGAGCATCATCACAACTTTGTATGAAACCATCATTAACATTTTTATTGCCTGATGTACTTTAGTTATTTTTCGGTGTGAATAACTGTGATGTAGTTGCAAACAGGATAGTACTATCATTTTCTTGGATAACTTCTAGTTATTAATGACTTTTGAGAATGAAATTACTGTTCGCCAGTATTTTATGATGAGAACTTGTGTGTGAGATAGAGGACTATCTGCAGGATTCTATTTGTGATTTACTCTGTAGTAGCTTTTGATTTTAAATTTGCATTTGTTACTCTTTTTTTTAGTTCTTAATATTAATAGCAAGTTTATATAGTTCAGAAACTGTTAATCGATCAAAAAAAGATAATACATGGAGTAGATAGAGTGTAAGTATAAATATTGAAATATATGCAGGTATCAGAGTTAATCAAGAACTCTACCTTAATTTTGGGGTTTCATGATTCACTCTAGACTCAGCAACTAATTAGTCTGCAATTAATTCATGTTCGCACCTTTATTCGATTCATTCCTCAAGTTTCTGTAGGGGTCCTCATGCAGTTGAGTAAGAGTCTTAGAGGTCTTATAATTATTGAGAACACTTAAATTGGCTTCAGCTGGTGCTGTAGTTGAGGATGTTGACTATTTTTAAAGCCATTTTCATACATCGAATATTAATAATTATTTTATTTTATAATTCTTGATTAATTTATTTATTGGTACCTCTTCCACATTTCTTGGATGTAATGAATGATAAGGCTTATTAAGTGGGGAATAAATAATAAATTAAAAGAGTTTAAATTGTTAATTTTGTAGTATTATCAAAATAAATCATCTTCGGAGTCATTATTGTATTGCTGAGCTGAGGCTGATGACCTAATTTATCCACTTACTGCTCTAATTTAATAGTAAATTAATTCAATAAATTTAATCATTATTAAGTATAAACTATTGTGTTTGCTTTGGTTCTTCTATTGTTATCATAGTCATCTTCATCATCCTCACTTTTATTCTCTTCTTCATCAATATGTACGGATATACATTATATTTAATATTTCGATAGAGAAGTATCGAAATAATTTCAATTAAAAATGCCTGTTGCTTGATTTTAGTGCTTATTGTCTGTTTTATGTTGGCAATGCTCTTGATTTTATATCACAATATATTTTTTAGTTTATTAAGGAGCATATTACTTCATTTGTTACTATTTGATTTGGTTTATATTATGTTATCCTAATCATTAGCTTAATAATTAAATATACTTCACTTTTATTGGCTTAAATTTAATACAATTTTCATCGTCAAAAAGTTTATTGTCATTTGGATCTGAGTCTTCCTCATCTTCATCAGAATTCTCGATATTTTCTCTTCTGCGACCACCACCGTTTTAAGCACCTGTAAATCCAAGGCAAGTGGGGGTTCCATCTCCTTGTCTGAAATTTAACTTAAAATTTACAAAAATAAACATAAGATTTTTGTTCTATGCTTCTGCTTCATCAATCCATGCACAGTAGACATCGACTTCTTAGACACCTTGTTTATGTTCATTTGATACCCAGTGGTACATATTCTGCAACTCAAGTGAGCTATCTTTAGTGGTCTTTCCCTATGTAAAAAGTGTTAAAAATCTAGTTTGTATAAATGCAAGTATTTTTCTTGAAAAAATAATCGTTTTTTAATGATTAAATTCCTTAAGAGATTATTTTTGTACTTTATCCCATTACTGAAAACACAGATTGTTAATTTTAGCATTTAACCACAATCTATTTGATTCTCTCAATAATTGTAGTTTAAATGAGTAGTCAGACTAACTTACATTTTAACTTCAACAGTGCCTGAATGTGAGCAGAATGGACAATCAAATACCTTATCAACTTTGGGTGGGTACTTCTTCATGACCTTCACTGATCTACTCTTGCGCTTTCCCATTTTATGATTAAAAGATTTAAAATTAATTAATTAACTTAATTCTCTCTCAGTTATCATGATTAATTCTTAATTTAATAAGTTTAAAAGGTAATGGGGATAATTTGGACTTAAATTTAAAGAAGATGGGTTTATCTAAACTATGAGATAAGAACTTCCAAAATAAGAAGACTTTTCTTTAATAAATTTTAAATTAAGAGAAGGTATAGGGTAAGATGAGTATGTTAGGTTAATTATTTAGCAAAATTTAATGCATTCTCCTCTATCAGAATTATTTTAATGTTAAGTAATTAAGAAATTTAGTTAAATGATTGTATGTAGTATATTAATGCCTTTATTGCCAAAATTAAATAAGTAAAAGCAACATATATGATGGATATGAGCTTGAAAGTTATATTAATTAGAGAATTTGAATAAATGTTTTAGGTTGGTTTTCAGGCAGATTTGAAGAGGAGGATGGTTACTTAGCCGAGGTAGAAATAGATGAAGTGCTTAGTCTCATGGCTGATGTAGGAACCAAAATTTCTTCCTATAAGTTAAATAGTTAGCATTGTTTTTCAAAATAAATATAAGTTATAAGTCTAAAGGGAAATCAGAGTCTATGGTTTTTTATGAAATTTTTAAAGATTTTATTTAGAAATAACCAACTTTTTCAACTCATCAAAATTCTTATAAATTAAGAGTTTATTGATATGAACTCTCAAGGTAATATCGACCACTTTTTTTGATTGAATTAAACTTCCGATCTTTTAAAAGCGGTTTCTTAACATTAATCTGTAACTTTCATAAATTTAAAAAATTTATTTAATTTATTAAGCTTCAAATCATTTGACACTATGAACCCTGAATAATTGTTTAATTTACCTACGATACAGTGCCATGTGGGGCTGTACTTCTTATCGAACTCTTTCTTGATGAATTATCAATGTCCTTTTCGATGTTAAACTTCTACAAGGCCTGGGTAGCAATTTCAATAGTGTCCTACTGCATATCTTCGGACATATCTGCGTTCTTGACGACTGCTTTCCTGTCTGCCATCTTATTACTATTCAAATTAACTTAAATTTAAATTTATTTATTAAAAATCTACTCATTAGACTCCCTTAAATAGTCTCATCAAGGATGCATTGAATAATAATTCTATTGTGTCTGTTTTGCTCAAATGTGTTAAGTAAAGTGAAAAGAGTTTTATTTAATCGATAAAATACAAATAATTATAAACCATAAAGATTTTCTATTTATAATGTTCTTTTGACAGGAAATACATTATTTTTAAATAAATCTGTTTATTTTTTAAGGTTTATATACATTATACAGCAGCAAATTTTAACAAGTAATCAATAAAGCTTGATACATGTGAATATTGATGTAAATAGCCTAAAACACAAAAGTAGCCATATCAAAAATACTTTTTCATATGGCTTTATTTAAATTTACTGACTTAATTTTGATAATAGTCCAAGTCTTTCTCTTCCTTTAAGGTAATATGTTAATAATTAAAAAGATTTTGAAATTTATCAATTATAGAATACTACTTAATTACTTGTACATTGTGATTTCATCGATCACTCTTGCTTGTTGATCTTCCTGGCAGAAATGAGCCCCGGAGTGCCCTTTCTTGCACTTTCCAGCCAGCATTAACCCATTGTATCAATTCTTAATATTCTGTGATACATAGCCTTGAGGTTCATAAAGGACTAAGTGATCATATGGTCATCGTTGAGTGAGAATTTATTGTCGCCTGGTGTGAAGCTGCGCATGTAAGCTTTTCGAACTAGATTGAAATGTGTCTCAGTCAATACTACTTTGTTATTTTACTTGGGATCGACATGCAGGATGAAAATATCTTCGTATTGATCTAATGGGAGTTATTGCAAAATAGCCACAAGCATTTCTAATTACTGCCAATTAAACTTAGATACTTATAAGTATTAAAATAAAAATTAAAAGGCGACTTTCCAATATTTTATTTAGAACTCTTAAAAAGTTTAGTATTGAGACAATTTTCCATTTTTTGTGAAAGCTCAGAGAGCATAAGTCTCTCCTTACACTTAATTGCATTATAATCAATAATTACTGACCCTCATTCAGTCTACTCAATCTGGCTAGTATTGGATTTCAACAGGCTAATTGTCTAGGCTACATTTTATTATTTAATTACTTTTACTGTCCTCCGTGTCCAAATGAGTTTGAAGCTGATTAATTATGATTATTATGAATTTATAATTGATTGTGAGAAGAGCCATCACTGTACTACCCTCCACTGCTACCTCCCCTGTATCTATGGCCAAATTAGTAAGAGGATTAAGTGTGGGGATAGGAGGAGGATGATTGCTTGTTGTTGTTGTCAGCATACTATTGTTGTAATTGACGCTTCTACTATTGCTTCTGCTGCTACTGCTGATTCAATTTTTCCATTAAAACTCTTATTATTCTCTCAATTTCTATGTTTATAGAGATTCAGATTATGTAAGATAGTAATTTATATTATTTTTAATATTTGGCTTATAATCATAGAATACTTGCTTTTTAGCTATAATAACTTATAAAATTAATATAATTAAATCATCCTTGATTCACTGATTAGTAATTGACTTCAATACATATACATATATAAATGGAAGTACTTATTATTAATATTTTGCCTACATTTTCCATTATGACCTTATATCTCTTATATTTTCCCAATAAAATTGCATCTACCCTACCACCCAATAAATATATATTGTATTGCATCAGAATATTTAAGAAAATAATAGATAAATAAAGCAATGTAGATCTTACAATAACATTTGCTCGTTAATTTGAAAGAATTTGAATTTGTTATTAAATTTCATTCAATAATATAGTAATGAGTATAGTCAGTTCCTAAAGTTAAGAAGACATCTAGATTGTCAGTTGGTAACTCAAAATCCCAAAACTCCTTAGTGAGGTTTTTAAGTTCTTTGATTTGTAGGGAATTAGTTAGGGGTTGGGGTTATTAATAGGTTTTAATGTGAAATATAAAGTAAATGTATTTTATTTAATCACTCAAAATGCACTTTTGGATCATGAGGAAAAAGTTTGTAGTTTATTTTTCTTAACCACAACTCTATCTGCTCTATTGATATGTCTGATCTTGAGTTTGGTTTTATTTTTATTGACTCTGCTATTTGTTTCATTGATTGAGATACTTTTGTTTTGTCAATTAATTGCTTTATTCTTTGTTTAGCATTCTTTCTCGCACCTTATAGAGTAGTAATCATTGCGCTGCATATCGAACTCTATTATTAATGCTGCCATAGCCCAAAAACCCAGTGAAAGTCACTATCTCTCCAGTCTTCTCTTTCTGGATATAGTCTGGAGTTCCCATAACACTTCCAAGCCTTGATACTTCCACTCTTAAGGCTCTGTTGAAATCAATTATTGTTACTGGTACTGGTGAAAAGTTCAACATTATATTCTCAGGCTTGAGATCTCTGTGAACAAAGCATAACTTATGATGCTCTTTGATACCTTGTGAAGCTCAGGTTGCTATTAATGCAAGCTATATATGATTTCTTTGATCAGTTATGAAATCTCTGAGTGCCATTTCAAAGAGTGGTAGTCTGAAAGCTACCTGATCTTTGGCTAGGAGATCAGCATCTAGCTTTATTAAGTATTTGCACTCTTTAAACTTAGCCTGAGTGAGTACTTAATACTCATTAGTAAACTCCATTTAATATTTATCATCACTAAGGAGATAGTTGAAAGGATATACTTTATAAGCAAACTGATGATCCTTAATAACTTTCTTGTCATAGGAATCCACTAGAATTAGGTAGCTTTAGAGAGAAGTATCTAAATCAATCTATGCAAGTACTGGAATTTTCTTGTATTATATTTTAATCATAATTCTAGTGACCTCAGATGCTTAGAGGCTGCGTGCAATCTTCACATACTCTGATTCACTAGCTTGTTAAAGCTCGGCAACTTAAAGAGGCTCCCTTGCTTTTCTTTTGTTGAGCAACTTCAGTTGAGTGTCTTAATCTTCAACTTCTACATCTTTCTTATGGAATTTTAGAAGATGCTTTTTTAAGTCTCTTGTATGAGAGTACTGCTTATGACACTCAAAGCAATCATACTTTCCATCAATTTTGTCATGCTTTAAGTATACAGTAGGCTTAGCTTCCTTATGGACCTTCATATGCCTGTACCAGCTAGATTTATGAGTAAAATCTCTTTCACACTTCTCACAAAAATATACTTCAACTTCCTCTGCTTACATTGAAACTTCATTTCTAACTTTCTCCTCCTCTCTGTCTCCGACTCACTTGTTTGCCATTTATTTTATATTATTAACTTCAATTTAAATAACAGAGACCTCAAGTGATAGCTCTGGTAGTTCTTTATGAGAGTTCATCTCGCAGCTATCACACTTTTTATTGCTGCCAAAGGTAAGTCTCATTTAGTTTGATGGAAGTGCTGTTGTTTTTCTTAAAATGTTAGCGCTCATATTTAAATTTGAATTTAAAATTATAAAACTGGCTCAATAACTCATAGCTAATATGAGAACTCTGCAACCCTTTAGTTTTCAAGAGAAGTTTATAGAGTGTTAGAGAAGAAAAATGAGCAATAATAGTCGATCGAGCTCTAAATATAGTTGAGAAAGTAACAATTTTTACTATCATTATGATGTTGATTATAGTACGTACCGATTTAGGAGGTGCAAATAATTAAGTACGTTCTGCTTTAAGAGGTATTTTGTGATTTTATGATTAAAATTAGGGTGCTCCTAATTTAGTACTAGCTTTAATTAATGCTCCTAATTAAGTACTAGCATTTAGAGCTGCTCCTAATTAAGTACGTACCAATTTAAATTTAAAAATATGGAACTATAACAGTAGAAATTGATATCAATCTCTCAAGTTTGAAACCAGTTCTCAAAACCTTCTCTATATCCTTCTTAGAGGTTGACCTCCTATAGGATGCCCATATTTAATAGTAAGTTTTACAGAGGTATATAATTGAAATCAATAAACTTAAATTTGAATATCATTTCTTAGATCTGTAAACAAGATGGAGTCAATGAATGATGCAATGAAAAGAGTGCAAGCACAAGAATTGATTCAAAGATTTAGAAGCAAGGAGGATTTGCACCGCTACCTGGTGCAGCAAGGTAATGAACTCATAGTAACTCATCTTGATTATGTAGTTGGTTTGTTCTTGCCAACGATGGAAGGTACGAAAATTTCATTTCTAAGGGCGATACTCTGCGAAGAGAAGAAAGCATTGAAAACTTAAGATGTAAAGTTTGCAGAGATTCCAAACTATCCAGAAATCTCAGTGACTAACTTATATGATGATGCTATGAACGACCCAGAGGTTTCGCTGTACCTGCCTACTAAGAAGCAGTTGTCAAATAAACTGCCTGAAAGAAACTATTTCTTTGGCATACTTGCAACAATTAAAGGTGATTACTTGAAAGAAATTATTCAAGAATCTCATAAGAAAAGGTACAGCATCTCTTCAGAAGATAAAGACAAACAAGGGATCAAGATAAGTGAGAGCTGGCTATCAGAGCTGCAGAAGCACCCTTATATTTCAAGTAAGATTTGTAGTTTAACTCTTTAGAAAAATCTGGTACTGGCATCTTCTTGATGAAGGAACAGAGCAAGCTTCACAAAGAGCGAAAGTCGCTGAAAAAGGTATTAAGTTAGTAAGAGACTTTACTTTAATATTTAGCCACCAGATTAAATGAAAATAGATGCTGGAGCTGGCAGCAAGAGAAGAAACTTAGGAAGAGAGAAGTAGCTGGAGGAAGAAAAGAAAGAAAGAAAGAAAGAAAGAAAGAAAGAAAGAAAGAAAGAGAAGTCAGCTCCTAATAAAGAATTTTAAATGTGACTTATATATTCATTAAATTAACTCTATAACTTTTTTATAAACATTCACTCTCCCTTCTTTAGCACACTTTTAAGCCAACTAATTATCTACTCTCTTCGACGAACTTTTAATAAAGTCGACTGTATCGATAGGTAGGTCATGCATCAAGTGGTATAGCAGCAGTTTCTTGTAATGATCTTTTAAAATACCCCAGTAGAATTCTATTTCATTAAACTATGGGCTGTAAGGCACGTTGAACACTGGTCTTATTCTGAGTTGTTTATAAACTTTCCTTGTTTCTTTTATCTTATGAACAGAAAGATTATCAACGAATATTAGAATCTCTTATTCAGGGTACTTCTCTCTCAGCTGCTCTAAGAATTTAATATACTGCTCTGTCTTAATTGAGCGAGGATGAATAAAATATGTTTCTAAACCAGCTTCCTCGCTAATACCTCCAAGAATTGCCATTGTTTATACCTTGACTTTCTATTCATATACCTCTATATTACTATTCCTCTTATACCAAGACTTCTAGATGAAAATATTGAATGTAAACACAGCCTCGTCAGCATGTTTAAACTTAATATTATTCTATTAAGCTCTCTGCATTTAATCATAAATATAATTTAAATTGTTGCTGTAATATGGCTGAGTGAAATCAATCACTCTCTTGATACGATTCACACCTTTGTAAGTGATGCCATTTCTCTTATAAATAATAGCAACAGATTATGCAGAGATCTTCAACTCTGGAAACTGGCGATGAAAAATAGTAGCTTGTTGGTCGAGAAAAGTGAGCCCAATACTTCAAATTTTTTCATTGATAAGAAAATCAATATGCTTCTTTAAGAACTTTGACTTCCTCTTAGGCCAAGAATTCATCTATTATTGCTTTAATTACACAGCTTTCAAGCAGTGAGAGCGAACAGTTGATGCACTTCGCTTTAAGAGCAATGCAATAGACTAATAGTTCAGTACTGGTTTGACTTACTCAAATATATATCACAGCTATATCGCAGTTTAAACACTAAATTTATTTGCTCTTCATCATAAATAGACCCCAATAGCTTGTAATTTGTGTCTCGCGTTTAATTAATAAACCCAACACCTAACAAATTCCCTACAAATCAAAGCACTTATAAACTTCACTAAGGGGTTTTGGGGTTTTGAATCCCGCAATAGAATAGTTTAAACCTTTCTGCTGCTCATAACCAGCTTCAACATCATTACAGATATAAAGCGTAAGATGTGTATTGTATTTAATAGACAAAAGATAAAGATAAAAAGTATAAATCATTCAAATTTGGCATCGAGCTAGCTTAATTCAAATTTAGCTTCCACAAATGGATTTACTGCCACTTTGAACATTTCTTAATTGAATAACATGCAACATCATGGAAGTGCCAGTGGTAGTCTAATCGGTAATCAGCAGCTATGCTTAAATACATATGGAGAGTATCATTAAGAATTGTATATAGTTGCAGCAGCTATAGTAGAAACTAAAACTTCGTCAATTAGCCACTACACTTATCTCTTTTTCCCAGTCATAGAGACAGAGACAGTTAGGGTCCAAATTCAGACAGTCACTCGCATAAGGAATGTAACTAAGGGTAGACTACAAACTGTGGCAGTGGATCAGGAAGTAGCTCCTCTGGCAGTAGTATAAGCATGTCTAATACCGTTTTTATATTCTTCCCATAAATAGGATAATCAAAGGAATTTAAGTTATTTTTATAATTTAAATGAAAATTAACAGAAATATTTAGGTATTCTTAAGAATGAGGCCTCTAAACCAAAGAGAGGTAATGGAGGAGCAAGTGTAAAATGCTTGGAAAATACAAGACAGCTCTATATTGCTTGACTAAAATATAATGAATCAAGCGTATTCTGCTTCTGCAATTATTTTTATTAAAAATATTATTCATAAAAGTAAAGACTAAAATACTATAAAAACTACTATAGCATTATTTAATGCTAAAATTTTGGATATTTATAAATTTTATATAGATTGGAGATCAGATGAAGTTTTGATATGTGGGCATGAAAGCGGAATAATTTACACATAACAAATTAAAGGCTAGACCAAGATCACAGAGATGCAACTACATAACTATTTATTATGATAAAAGTTAATGCATTCACAAAATAAACAGATATTTAAAGGAATATTTTAGTTAAAATACATTCTTACTATTTTATATTTAAATATCAAACTATCACTTAACTCCTATTCAGCAAGTGTGCTTTCCAGCTTCAGTCAATCCAAACAAACATTTCATAGCCTGGTCCCTAAACAAAATTTTCTCACTGTTTTCAATGGAAGAAGACCTTCCTTTAAAAGTGATGCGTTTACATGATAACCTCACTAAATTCTTATATCTAGGCAACAATAAAATAGTGGCATTCGATAGAAACTACATTGATCTAAATGATGCCTAATGTTTTAGCGATAATAATTAAAAGAAGAACAAGGAGGAGTGGGTTAGTATTGGACAGTTGAGAATTCTTAAGAATTAATTTGCCAAAAAGCAGCTGTAGGCCTAGGAAACAAGGAACGAACAATTTTATCAGTTTTAATCATATAAGCAAAACAAATACAAAAACTTTAATGGGTAGGGGAATATTGTGCCTGAATTGGTAAAAATCTATCTGCAGATAGTAAACTTCTAGAATTTATTCAACTCTATCATTCAAAACGAATTTTATTATTTGATGAATCCTGATACTTTAAATTTCAAACTTAATCAACTATTTTACCTTAAAGAACTTGAGCAGTTTATCCTATAGGATCATATTCATGTATAGCCTATTTTTAATAAATCAATACATGAGATTGCTATTAATACTGAGATTAGTAAGAAGCGAAAGAGAAAGTATACTCTGAAAAATCCTACATAAGCCAATCAGTTTCTCGAATAAATAGAGTTTTAAAGGAAAATCAGGTAGATTCATAAAATTAACAAGCAATTTAAAAACAGTGCTTTAAATTTGATCAATCCAACTACATCTTAGTTACAGTAGTCCAAGAGTAAAACTTTGAAACTTTATGAAGGAGAGTCCAGCTTTAGTGTATTAAAAGTATAGAAAACAATGGATCCCCTGATTAATGTAGCATTAGCAAACATAAAAGAGAAAGCTTGAGAATGGATGACTCCAAGGACTATCTAAATAATGATAAGATTAGTCGACGTCACAGCCCAAAAACAAAGTTTAAAATTGGCAACATGAACTAAGATATAATGAGAGTCATTAGAATGAAATAGTTTGAGATTGAAACTTAAACGAATTAGCGTCCTGAGACTATAATCGAGGATGAAAGTGACACATAAGAAATTAGTGTAGTAAACAATAAAGGATCAAAGTCATAATTCAAAGTGTTCTTGAATAATGTTTAACAATAAAATAATACCAAAACTTTAATTGGGGCAGAAATTTAACTCTCAATAATCTTTTAAAGATTAATAAGTCAGTAAAAAACAGGAATCAGGTTCTAAGTGTAACGATATTGTACTATATTATTAGATTATAAATTTAAATTTTAAGTGAAAGTTAAAGAATTAAACTAGAAGTTAACGAATCTGTAAACATCAACTCAGTACCCTCTGCCCTAAATATCTCTTGAGAACTACAGTAATGATCTTTTCAAATTGAAAAATAAATTTAGAGCTTACGAAGACAGAGCTCAGACAGCAGCAAATTAGCAATTAATTTTGAGACAAGCCCAAACTCAATCCTTATTTACCCTGCCGAGTAATTCGTAAGTATTTAAAATTTAAATTCAATAAGCAAACTTAAATGAAAGAGTAATTGAGAGATAACCTTATTTAAGGTTAGTCTATAAAACTAAACCCTTTAGAATTAGTCACTTAAATTCTGTAAAAACCTTAAACATAAGATAGGTCACATAGAAGAATAATCATTAAATCTCAATCTGAGATGATTCTTTACTCTGATTAAAAGACTAATTCGAGTAAAATTGAGACGGCAATTGTAGAATCTCAGTAAAATACTGATTAAAAAGTTAGGGATAAAGATTTTAGTAAGAAATATCAGAAATAAAGTACAGACAGAATATAGAATAAGAATAATATAGGTCATTTGCATAAAATAAGCTACAACAGTCAGTTTCTGAATGAAAAATACAACTTAATCCATTGCCAAAACTTATAAAGCTATCTATTTTGAATTAATATATTAAAATGCAAATAACATAACACATAGTGTTCCCATAAACTTCCTAGGCTAAGCAAAGAAGTCATACTTTAATATTCGCTCAGAACATTCATTAAAAATATTCAAATATTATAGTTCATTTATTAAAAATTGTAAATCTTAATAAGTAAAATTCATCATAGACATCATTTTAAGAACGAGAATGAATACTATAGCATAAACTAAATCTTTGCTAGTAAAGTAAGTATGGAGAGTCTTAGAGATTGGGTACTGCTGGCTCTACTATCACTTAATAATATTTGGCTAAACCTTATTCTCTAATTTTCATAATTACTTAACTGATGATGAATTTTTTTATAAATTAATTTAACAGCTAAATTTGAACACACAAAGTTTAGCTCCATAAAAGTAAACTATAATAATGCAGAGTCTCTATAAAAGACTTTACAAACTCTCCCTTTAAAGGTTGATAGAAGCCCTATTAGGGATGATAGATAAAAATTAAATAATAAGCTAAAGGATTTAAGGGCTAAGACCTAGCATTAACAGAATAGATCAGAATAGGAGATTTATCATTTAAATTGGTATTGTTTTAATTTAACAATAGCTCTGATAGGATGGAATTTCCAAGCCCCTATAAAATTTAATTTACCAATATGATTAAATACTTTATATGAAACGTGTTATAGAAATTCACAATGAACTAGAAGACTCAAATTACAACACCAGCACGCTCACTTCAGTGCAAATCAACCTAAATGCCAAAGATATGACGAAATACTTCTCAAATAGCATAAAAACTACAGAGTCCCTCAAAACACATAATTTACAAAGATTTCTTCAAAACAGTAATGAGTTTGGAGTATCAAACAATTTGAAATAAGCTATTTAGCCAAAAATACACAAGATAAATCTGAAAACTGCTGAGAAAATCTAACTGTAGGAAAAGAATAAGCACAAGAAACAGATGAAATCATAAGTTTACCTATTTATTAATTAAAGTGAACTCATTAAATTTGAGAGAAATTAATGAGCACTATATTTCACAACTTTTAGTTTATAAATCTACACAAGAGCAGCAAAACATAAAAGTAGAAGACAACATGATAAGTGACAGATAAAAGAATGATAACGATTATTAAAGCGCCTTGAAAAGAATATTGCAAGGGGATAAGTCTGTAAAGCACAGCCGAATAACAATCACTGAGAAAAAGGCTGAAATCATTAAATAAGAGCGATAGTAATCTCCTAATAAAATTGACTAGATCAATAAAATAGCTGTTGTTTAATGTTACTTATTTTAGTACACATCAATATTTGTTTTAACATCTATATATGAAATAGCTAGTAACACAGATTCATATAAATCAGATAAAGATGAGAAGGATAAGAATGAGGAGGATGACGGATTCTTGAATGAAGAGGAAGATCACTGATTGTAGATGAAATACTGAGAGCCAATCAAATGGATGGAAACAACAAAGATGGGAACATTGTGCTTGAAGATGAAGACTCCCTTCATAGACATAATCAAATGTTCTTGAATGCTGCTAATGAGGATTGTTATGAAATTTCAATACAAATTTACATTTCTATTAAAGACAGTAATATAGTAAATATATAGAGGATGTTGATAGAAAGAGTAAGAGCTTAAGATCAAGTGCAGGTAATCATTTGTTAAATTTATTCAAAAAAAAAGCTGATATTGTTGCTTATAGGTCCCAAAATCATATCTATATATTTATCATTTTTATGAGAGAAAATCCAGCAGATTTAGAGTTATCATATAAACAGGCAAGGTCCCCAAGTTCAAGGCTCCTCTCTCTGCCAGTAATATAATATCCTCAATCGCAGGTCAAAAGTATTGATAACGTATTTGAAGATGGAATTTTCAGTGCTCATAAGATGCTGAAAATTTATAAAATTTCATTAAATTGATTTGAAAATACTCCAAAAAATTTGTTATGTATTTTTTGTGTGTAGATAGTGAAGCTTTGCAAGAAGGAGAAACATTCCCAGAAATACATGCTAATGAAGGAGCTACTAAGGGATAGAGTTAGCATTTAAAAAGAAGAACAGGGCTTTCAGATTATCATTAAAAGACACTTTAGTACAATTTACTTAATAAAAATTAATGCATTATTGACATTAAAATGACTCACATGTTCATCACATTAGTTTTATTATTATATGGGAAAGCCAATTTATACTAGATAGAGTCTGAAGAGTTTATATAGATCCATAACGTATATAAACTAAGTTTCAAAGACATTCTTAATCTCATCAAAGAGCAATCTATCCATGATTGTCAAAATAACTTTACATGAAATGTGGCTTAATGCCTTGATATGAGAATGTTTTACTCAGTATTTATTAATTTTGAGATGGGACAGCTTAGCATAATAACGAAACTGTGATTACTAAGGAGCTAGTGTCTATATTTTTGAAGAAGAACCCTATGAAATTACTCAAGCCTTAAGACCCTGCTCTTATTCTAAACAGTAAAACGATTCAAGAGTAGATGGAGAATATTGAGAATGTTAAGAGTAGGAAGTCCCACAAAGAAACTATAAATATTATAAATGAATAAATTGAGCTATTCTATGTATACTTAGATTAGAGGGAGAAGCAAAATTATGTTTTAAAGAAAAGGAGAAATTGATTAGATTATTACAGAAAGAAGAGGAGCTGTCAAGAAAGCGAGAATAACCAAAACTTGATAGAGAATGATGTAAAATTTTATAATTGTATGAGATATATCTATTTCTTAATAGACGATGTATTTTTGATATTTTAAAATAGAGAAAGCAATAAATTTGCTTTGTCCTCCACTAAAAATCAGCTTTTAGATGAAAAAAGAAGATAAATCAATTATTAGCATGCTTCACTATATAAAGTAATAACTGTCTCTGATTAGAGTATGAGCAGTAATGAGAGGCAGCAATATTAAAACACCCAAGGATCTATGTATATATTCATTTCTCTCTTTGCTTAGATATAAACTACAATTAAACGTAGAAAAATTATGTTATACTATAAGAAATTAAGGATCTCTGAGTGGGAAGAGAAGTTCAATTAACTTGGGACCTGGAGGAGGTGGTAGTGGCACTGATGTGTAGATGGTTTTTGCAACTGAACTCAAAATAGCCGAGAGAAAAGAAGAAATTAAGCGAAGACTTTATGATTACTTAATATTATATTTTAATTTAAATATATAATGATTATTATTTAAGACTTGAGCATCTGAAGATGGAATAAGATTAGGAAAAGCTGAGGTAGAAAAACTACAAATCTTTAATTTCATCAGAGATCACATTGCCCGAGAGTTGCTTATAAATCGCAAAATTGGGAAATATATAAGAGAAAGAGAAACTGGCATTAAGTCAGAAGATATAAACATAGAGGGAGAGGGGGATCTTTCAATTCTATATTTCCATATGAGAGGAATAAAATTTAAGAAATAATTGACAATTTATTTAATAATAACTTTCAGAGACGACTATGCGAATGCTTAAAGTAGATATGCTTAGTACAATAAATCAAATACAAGCAGTACATTAGGAGTTTGGAAAGACGATCAGAATGGAAAGAGCAAATTTACTTCACCACACAATAGAATAATTCTCACTCATGGTAATTCTCAGGAAGACCATGACAATGATGACATCAGTCCCTTTTATTGTTTTTATATGTTAATTTCTTATATATTTATCCCTTGATATATGGAGATCCAGACAGATTCGGTGTGAATGTGAATAAAAAGCTTAATCCTTTCAGAAACAAAATAACTGAAAATACACAAATCTTCGTTTAAGATGACAATGGACAGGTCATTGTTAGTCCAAGAAGAAGCAGCGTTAAACAGTCAAGATAAAACTCAGATTTGTTTCTTAAAAAAGTTCTGTCTACTATTGACCCATCTAATTCATTGGGAAATGAGCATGAAAGACTTTTTAATTTGAATCATTATAATCTATTTAATTACTATATCCTCTGCTCTTCTATATGTGTATAAATATACAATATATGAATTACTTTCATTAAGCAAGAGAGATCTTAATCTCCAGGAAGAAATAGCAATTTAAATGTTGGATATGGCAAACTAAGAAATCAAACAAGAAATTTGCATTAAATTAGTTTAATGAAACATACAAATCAATTTTACATCTTAACTCATTATGAAGAATATGAAATCATGGAAAATGTTTTAATATTATAAGAAATCGTGGTATGGGCAGATCACAGTGGCATAAAAGGAGAGAAAACATCGAAGATGATGAGGATTTAAGTGAGGAGCTTAAAATCCAAAATCAGAGCATATGCTAATAGTAAAAAGAAAGGGAATAGCAGAGACGATAATGATAATGATGAGTAAACTCTAGCATTTCTGAGTTTATTGTTCACTGAATCAACTCCCTTATTCTTGGTATTATAAGGTTTACTATGAGCAAGATCCAGTCAGCTTAAAGCCTCCCAAAATCCATGTTAAGCAAGAACTCCTCACAGTAACTTCATCGAATTACTAGTAAACCCCTGCGAATTTCCCTCCTAAATGACAATAACAAAATCAAAGACTACAATTTAGAGAACTCCTCTTAGCAGTCTAGTAACTTCCAGTTGCCATCTTAGAGTAACTAACTGCCCATATTTATGGCTGGTGGGGGAGTTAGAGTTCCAGATGATTTACTATCTATGTTTGATTCGGAGCAAGAAGACTATATGACTAAGGAGGAAGAAGCAGCTAAGATCAACTAAGAGCTACAGTATCAACGAATTTTAGAGAAGAAATAATCTTTCAATTATTTAAATTAAAGATTTGAAAATGTTATAATTGCTTAAATATACTTTATTTTTTGTTTTATATAAACAAATTTAATTTTTCCCAGTAAAATTATTCCATATAGCCTTAACATTAAAAATTAATTAATTTTTAAAAGAAGATAACAGAGAAAATGATGTCGAAGAAGATTTCATAATTCAAGAAAGAACTGCTCATCCGCATAGCACTCAACCTGGAAATGATGGAAACCCCAGATCTATTCACTCTGGAAGATCTTTTGGAGAGATATGAGCAGCATAACCAAGAAGTGAAGAAGCTGATTATCTAATTGTTTCATGAAAAGTGTTATATTAATCTGGCCAGTGATTTGCAGTAACTGGTGGAAGATCAGATGAATAAGGTCAAAGATGAGACCAAAGTCATGAGAAGAAAGAACATCAAGGAGTTGTTCAAAATATCAATAAGTTTGTTTTAGTTACTGTTAAAGAAGATAAGAATGCTAAATATGATATCAAGGTTTCGCAAAGTAGGGGCTCACAAGTAGAGATTAAAAATAATCAGGTGGATAGTATAAATATACATTCAAAAGTAGGTTTACTAATTAAGAAACGCATAAAACGATTAGAAAGTGTTGAAAGAACTGCTAGATGAGGATGAAGATGAATTCTACTCGGATGATGAAGACGGGTCCTTAAAGCAAGAATTCCATGAGACATTACATAATCTTTTATAGATTTAAATATCTCTAAGCAAACTAATCATAAAAAGCGATTATTAAGTATTTTTTGTTTTCAGAGACAGTAAATGAGGTCCTACGTAGAGTATTTACAAAAAACGACTCTTAAATATCTAGATAACTAGAAAACTTCAAGAAAAACTACCGAATACGTTTTGGTCCACAACCAGAGTACCTGATTAAAGACGATCCTGATGCTGAAGCATAAAATTTGCATGAGAGAAAAACTTGCTGTTAATTTTGCAAGAGTGGCCTCATCCAAATATAGTTATGATCAAAGAGACCAGGCTACATAATTTTATTTCACTTTCATTAAATCACATTCAAGTATGTATACTATTTTTACATGCCTAGAAGGTAAAGAGAAAGAGGAAATACCTGTATGATCCCAACTCTGAACTTGACGAGGATAATCTATTCGAGATTTTCTACGACTTAGTCTAGGAGGTAGTCAGCAGAATAAAGAAAGTGCAGACTAGCATAAAAATCAATGAGAGAAATATAAACGGCTACTCTGATTAAAACGAGAAAGACAATGACTTTAATGGCAGTACTAACTAGAATCGTAGGAAATGGAAACATTCTTAGAGCAGTGAAATTTTTGAGATTGATAAAGAAAGCGGCTTAGTGGAGAGCCAAGGAAGTATTAAGAAACAAGTGGAAGTTATTAATTTGGAAGAATTGAATAAAATAAGGAACATGAGTTATTATTATTATTATAATTTAAAGCTGTACGGAATTAATTCTGGGGCTTAAGCCAACCAGATATACAATTAGATATTCATATTTTGACTTTTGGAGAACATGAGTTAAGAAGAGCTAGAGGAGAGAAGATACTGTGCGCTTAGAATAGCATTAATTTACACACAGATTCATTAAATTGTATATAAAATTCAATTTAGCTATTTATAGAAACAGCTGAGTATTTAGAGAACAAGCAATTGTTTGGATACAAACCATTAAAAATAATAAATATAAATAATTAAACAATAGAAATAGATGAGAGAATAACAGATAGAAATAATTTCCTAAATCTTTAGCTATTTGATGATAAACGTATTACAAGAAGAAGCATATAGCACGTCAGACAGAGCTAAGAAGATAATAGAAATACTGGTGAGAGCTATAAAGATCCATTTATTAAGGTAATGGCTGATGCTTTCCGGAAATTTGCTAAGCTTTTGTAAAATGACTAGTGAGATAAAACAAAAGACATATAGAAAAACGATTAATTTATTGATACATAATAGAAAGAATTAATCTAGATTGACTTAATTTAATTATAATTTAATTACTTAATTTCACTCATGAAATTAGCTTGGATTTGCGCAAAATATAAATATCTAGGTAATGATTGAATTAAATACAACACTTTAAAAGGAATAATCGACTTCGATTTATGATAAAAGCAAACATTTATAATCTCATATTTTATAAAATTAAAAGCCGATCATAAATTTAATCCCAAATAACACGCTAATACTATTTTATATAATACAAAGTTTAATAATTTAAATACAAAATTGATAAAATAATGGAAACAAATATATCAATGAGTGTATAGTTCAGCGCGGAGCAATTTGCCTCCATTTAGACTTTAATCGACCAAAAGGTGGAGGAGCGCATGCAAAGGTTTTAACAAGACTACGATGACTTATGATCAAAGTCAAGAAGCAAGTCGCCATGTCAATGAAGCCAAGCTCATTAATGCCAAAGACATCCATCAGTGATGGAGCTAAAGTCAATAACCAAGCTGATGAGGAAAGTAAAGATACTCCAGCAACAGGGTAAATCAGTTCCCGCTTGTTACTTACAGGCATGAAGAGAGGAGGTCAGTCAGTACAGCCAAAGACCACTCCCAGTAAATTTAGCGACTCAAAAGAGTCAGCCAAGAATGCCACTTAATCCTGAAATACTCTAGGCGATAAGTAGAAAGCTGAGGAGCGTCGCAAAGAATAATTGGAGAAAAAGAGATTGGACAAAGTGAAGAAGAAGGGGGAAGCCAGAGTTAAGAAGGAAGAAATGGATAAGAAGTTCAAGGATGAAGCAGGTAAGAAGAAGCAGGACGAGGATGAGAGAAAGAAAAAGATGTAGGAAGAGAAAGTAGCTGCTGACAAGGCTAAATTGCAGGCATAAACAAATAAAGCTGGAGGTTTATCAGGTAAAGCCAGTGGTGCTGGTGATAATTTACTACCTGAAGAAGAGGATGATCCCATTTCAAAATCATTGAATGACATAATCAAAGCTGGTGGTGTCACCTAACAAGTTGCCAAAATTAGTGTAACCAACCCCTGCTGTGTCTCAACCAGGACTCAAGAAGCCAACCACTAAAGAGTGAAAGATATTTATTGCAATTTAATGGTATATAAAATAATTATTATCATAAATTCATTAATCTTGTAGCAAGGTCACTGCTAACACAAATATTCAAGGGTCAGCCAATTAAACTAAAAAAATGCAAGCAGCAATCAAAATGCCACCATCAAGCCATAAGGAGGTCCAACAATTACAAAGATATCCTTTGGTGATAAGAAACCAGCTACTGGTGGAAAGGTTGACGATGGCGATGATCCAATTGAGAAATCTCTCCAGTCGAGAATTAAAGCTGGTGGAGTTACTTAGGTTATTTTTCAAGCTGATGCTAAGAAAATGGGAATGATTAAGAAAACATTCACTGCATCTACTGAAAATACTGCTACTATTACTGGGGCTGATGAAATAGATAAGAAATCTGCTATCTAAGAGGAGGTAAAACTGCTTCCGTAGCTGGAGGAGAATATATTAAAAATAGCACTGCAACAACAAAAACATTTGGAAGCACTATTGATGCTGGTGCTATTAAAAAACCTGCAATTAACTATAACACACCAACAACTACATCTAGTAAAATCACTTATGATAAACCTGCTACAACTGGTGCTAAGAAGACAAGTGATGATACTGATCCCATTGATGATAGTTTGAAAGAGAAGATTAAAGCTGGAGGAGTCACTTAAGTAGTTGATAAGAAGGGTGGAGCAGGTGCAAAAACTACCACTAAGACAGCCGCCGTTACAACAACTACAATCAAGCCAAAAGAAGAGAAAAAGAGTTCTGATAATGCACCTGCTACTAAGACTGATAAGCATGCAACATCCTTGGATAAATCCAAAGATAAAGAGACTGATAACAAGCGTAGGTAATCAGCTGTTGGCTTGAATACTGCACCCAAGGTCAAGAAGGGCAAGAATGAAGATGCTTCAGGCAACCCAACTGACATATAAGATGACGCAACTGTAGTGTCTTCATAAAACGTAATTAGTGACATAGTTGCAGGTGCAGCTGCTGATGTTGATGCTCAAATAAATTGCAGCAACGATGCAACTTATATTGATGTTGACATTTTCGTTGATGCTAAGATTGAAGCTAAGCTAATCAGGTGCTTCTTCAACACATTCAGCTGATGCTGATGCAGACACTAGCAGCAAAAAACAACATCTTCAAGATATTGAAGAGGATCAACTCTCAGAGGAAACCAAGGATGAACCAGCAGATGACAACCTACTCTTAGAGGAAATTAAGGACGAATCTGCTGATGATAACTTGCTTGAAGATATTGATGACAATAGCACTTAACAATAAATCGTTGATCCAATTGAAGATTCTAGCAATCAACAATTATAAGAGCTTTTGCATTTAGAGGATCCTTATAGTGAACCACTTAAAGAGGATGAAAAAATCATAGCTAAGACTAATGTTGCTCAAAGCTTACCAGGAGAGCTTGCCAATGGGCATGGTTATATGGATAACGATGAGTTAAATGGTCATGCTTTGCAACACTACTCTTATTATACTATTATTTATATTTTTGCATCACAACGCCGTAGACTTTGATTTCCTTTAAGAACAAGTTAAGGAAATCGAGAGCTACCTCTATGCCAGTAAACTTATATCATTTTGCTCATGCAATTAATTATTTTCCTGAGGTTATAAAATTGAATTTTAGCTCACCATCTGTTTATGTAAAAATCTCTGTTGAGAACAAGACTCAAGCAATTCAAGCTTTTCGCGAGTTCAACTAAACTTTGTTGAAAGAAATCATGAATAATGAAGAGCAAGTTGAGCAAATTAGAACTACCAACCCCGATGCTGATAAGCCCATTAAATGAATGTCAAATTAAGAGATAAAACTTTTAAGTTATAGTTGTATTGTTATATTAAAAGTTTATAGTAATTATTTTGATTGATGCTACTGTTGCTAACTTCAAGACTTCCAAGAACACTGATTAATGCTGCATTGAATTCGTCACAAAAAATGATGTTGAGGGTAATGCGTGGATTGTCTATTTTATATAAAATCTACTTAAAATATGACATATGAGCCATATTAAGAATATAATTATAGGATAGACCAAGTTGAAGGTAACGACAAAGTTTTGAAGACACTTAAGTTATACTTGACTCTTGCATCAATCTACAATTAGAATCATGGTGCCAATTCCCAGCCATCTTGAACAATGACTTGTTCTGGGCTGGAGCTTAAGAAGCTCTCACTAGAGATGCTGAGAGTCTAAGTTAGTTTAACTCTGAGTAATTATTCTGCTTTATTTACACTTTTAATTGTAAAATTTAATAATAGATCAAATTGAAACAAATTATAAAAATTTATCAGAAATACCATTAATATTTGTAAAAAGCAAATCTAACAATGTAATCCCCTATATCAATGCATTGTATCACTAATATGCTAAATCAGTCTAAGTCTTTTAACATTAAAAATTCAATAACTTCCTCTTCAAACACTCACTAATTCCCGCACAAAGTCCTACACGTAGCTATAAATCCTTAACCTAAAAAAGAAATGCTAGAATTTTATACAAATTTAAGTGTAGACAGAGTCTTAAACCCTTTGAATAAGAAAGAACAGTAGTAGAAAAATATAAGCAATACAAGCAGTAATTTATGCATTTTTAACTGTGATTTTGAAAGTTGGAGCAACCAATCTATGATAAAGTTGCTTGACATAGTCTTTCATAATGGATGGCTAAAGGCTAAGTATTTAAATGGGAAAATTTAGAGCTCAGTAAATCTTTTCGATCTTTTGCCATACTGTTTATTATCTCGCAAAGATTGATTAAACCTAAATATTATTAAGAGTATTTGGTGCTTTCTTCATTTATTACAGCAATATTAAACAACTATTAGAATGAAGATATTATTAGTAAATAATAATGTATTTGTTGAAATCAAGCTATATAAAAACTCTAGTATAATTATAAGCAATTATAGCTTGCCAGTCATAAAAATATTTGGGGGGAGAGGTTTCCTGCACTTTTTTAATTTTTAGGTAAGATTTAATGAATTTTACATATATTTAAAAATTTAACTTTTTTTTAAGCCTTTAATATTAAGAGTATTTTGTCTATCATTTAAGTAGTACAAGAAAATATAGTCTGACATTATATAGGTGTGTAAAGAACAAGATAAATTTAATAATAATTTCAATAAAAATTGGATATAATACTTGAAATTGCAATGAGTACAGAGAGGACAATGTAATGGTTAAGAGACAGATCCTAAAAATATCAAATGAAATATGTCTGAGTTCAGAGTTGTTGGAATCTGAAGAAAGATATTGAATAATTGATTAATAAATTAAGTATAATCTTAACAATGAAATTTTTTAATATTTTTAGCATTAATAATGCATTTCTTGACAAAAATGGTTCCTTTCTAAAATATTTCTTTAATAATTAGATTTTTTGCTAAGAATAACCCAAATATTGATTTTTATAAATAAATAAAAACAAAAAATATTTTAAATTTTTTACAATTTTTATGATGTTTTTATGTATAAAAATAAACTTAATTTTGGTCGTAGTCCAAAAAATATTGCTCGCAAGCAAAATACGTTTATGACAATCTTGCTCAGCGTCAAAAACTCTACAAGACTACAAAAAGAAAATAGTACATTAGGGGGGGGTGTGTTTGACCTGCTAGCCAAAATTTAAAATAACTAGAATCAACGCTTTGTTGTTTGTTAAGCGGAGGACTTAAAAATCAGTGAAGAATGTAAAAAGCTGTGCAGCCTTAAAGTCTCAAATTTCGGCTACATAAAAAACATTGTGCTTGAAGCTCCTAAATTAAATAGTGTGATGCTTGATGGCTTATTGAGAAATAAATTCATGTTAATCTCTAAAACTGTAAACTTGAGAAAATAGATGTTTAAAGGACTTGTCCTCGATATCTATAGGATAAATTAATTGACTTCAGACTAAATTTTCTAATCAAAATTCGACAAGAAAACTTGGGTACCAAAGATTGTCATTGAGAATGGAGACAAACAGGAATATATGTAGCAAATATAAGTTGTAATCAGTGAAGTGGGTGTCAATAAAACAATTTTGTAGAGCTAGATGAGTCTGCTCCAGATTAATAATAATTAGAGAAAATGGAATGGACTAGAAATTTGGGATTTAAAGGGAGTCACCAAGAAAGAGATGCTTTTAATAAGATATTTTAGAGTCTAAGTAGTAGCTCAGCCTCAACATAAGTGAAATTATGATTTAAAGTATAAATTAATATAATAAGCAATTCACTTCTTAAATAAATATCTTTGCTTTCTAAGACTACGGATATTGATATTAAAAATAACGATAAATTGAATTTTATTTTATTGTTAATTAAATAGTTTGTTATTGCATAAAAAAATATAAACTTTTATAGACAAATAATTGTTAATATATTAATATTACTAAGTATTTTAATTTTCCAAAATGAGTCATATTTTGATTTGCATTATAAAAAGGCTATGAAAATAATCCAATAAAATCTTTTGAAAATTTGCCCTTGTAGGATTTAGATAATCAAAATTACTATAGATTTCTTTCACACTATAATGCCTTTATCAATCTATGATCTCATTAACTCATGAATAAATATAGACTATTTTATTATTAATGAGCGATTCATAGTGTTGAGATGCTTAAGAACTTGTCATATTATTCTATCTATATATTCGTTTCTAATTATTTCTCGATTTCATTGTCATTTATGAAAATTAGTTGGTTCACAGGTTTTATATGAACTAGTAGATAATCGAAATTTTATCAAAATTCAATTTCTTACTAAAAATTAACTTTAAAAGTTAAAATATAATTTTCAAGAGAGTTTCTATTCTTATTTTAATTGTAAATTTAAGGCAGACAAAAAAATAAATCATTTATGTCACACATAATGGTCTGACGTAGATAAAATTAAATGACAGCTCTCTATGAATCTACATTTAGATTTTAGAATAATTAAATCGACATATTCCGAGGCTCTATCTATTATGTTACTATATGTATTTTGACCAAATGTTCCTTGTAATTCTGTTATTTAATTATGCGGAATATCTTTATCATTTTATTCAGACACTAAGTATAGCAAATTTTAAAACATTTTCATTATTTAAAACCTCTGGGCAATCTCACCACTTTTTTATATTAGTTCATAATTTATGCTTGAAGTTTCAGCATCCTTTATATTGGAGTGCTTCAATTTCCTTCTGCATTAAGACCCCTATTTTGCTATAACTTTTCTTAAGAGAGAATAATATGGTGATATTTTCATAAATTTTAGGAAAAAGCTTATATAGATATAAAAAATCCAAAATTGTTTGTATATTAAATAATATATGCAATTGCTTGACTCAAAAATGAAAAATTATCACAAAATAAATATTAATATGCATATTTTTCTAAGTCAATTATTGATTGTAAGAATTAAATATTTTCTTGAATCATAGTTAATCATTACCATAAGCTCCAATAATTCTCTTTTTTTAAATAAAAAATAAATATATAATTTAATTAGGGTTCAATTGAAATAGGTTCCACACGAGGATTGTGATAGGAGACTACGTTGCCATGTTGATCAACCAAGAATTTAGCGAAATTCCAAGAGATCTCCTTTACTTCTTTCTTTGCGTGATCATGTAGCTCACTATTCATCCTCAGGAACTTGAAATTTTCTACTTTATCTTTTACATATTTTTAGAAGTAATTTTTTCTAAAAACTGCTCTAAATCTATTGATTAATCCCTATTTGATTTAAAAAATATTAAAAAGGAACTTGAAAACTTCATTAGAATTAACACGATTAACGTCACACTTGGCAAATATAGGCCATTGACCACCATAGAGCTCTATTATGAATTTATTGATCTCTTCATGATTGCCAGGCTCCTGGTTCATGAATTAATTGCAAGGGAAAGCTAGGATCTCAAAACCCTAGTCACGATATTCCTTGTAAAAGTTTACAAATTGAGCATAGTGTTTATCTATCAGGTCCTCACTTAGAGGCTACATTCACAACGAGAATGCACCGTTTTCTTTAAATATTCATTAAAAGTATTACTTGTGTAATTATAATATATATAAGCAAAATGCTGTAAAGTTATGTATAAAATCCATTAAAATATGGAAGATTGTAAAAACGAATAAATAGAATTAAGATGTTAAATTTAGCTTCCATCAATGTCAGTAGCAGTAATGTCGAGTAGTGACCCATACTTTGAGTCGTTATACTTGTCCTTGCCCTTCTTGAAGACAAGCTTTGCTGCCAGACCTCCCATTATTTTAAGCAATTACTTTATTTATATTTATTTATTTCGCTCTTCCCTATTTATAGGTTTTGCAGAGGCCTTTAATATTAACTTTTTTGATATAATTAATTTAAAAAGAAATTAAAATATTCGGATTAATCTTTCTTTTTATATACTTTTTTTTATTACTAGAATATCCAAATAAAATTAATTCCAATAATTCTATATTTAAAAAAAACATCATGTAGATTGGCAATAGAAACAAAATGAAGGCAAAAGAATAAGTTAAACAAGATCTTATATAAATTCAAGATTAGTAAATGGAATATAGTAAAAAGATAAAATTTGTAAATATTGAGAAAAATTTAAAAGAAAGATTGGTTAGGGCTCTTTAGCAATTTGATTAAGATAATACTGGATTTATTGATATTAAGAAATTTCAGACGATGCTTGAATGCTTTCAGATGTTAAAAATATTAAGTAATATATAATAATATGATTTTATACACACTCCCTTGAGGTTAGACTAATACAAATCTTAAGAAAAATATATGATTGACTTTAAGATTCTTGTCTCAGACCTTTAATTAGACTAAATCTCAGCAGACAATGTTTATAATTTTTCCTTAAAACCTAAATAAGTGCAATATCATTAGTAGAAGGCTTACAAGAACTAACTTTAAGAGTGGTAGCATCAAGAATTAGACAACTTTTTAAGTATTTCTAAAAGAAGTTACACAAGAAATTTGAATTAAATAAACTTGAGAAATTCATAAAATAGAACCATAAATGATATTCTTTTTAACTAGTCAGTTAGTAAAAGTTTAAGAGAACCTAATTTCAAAGAAATAGCTTAGTTAAATAATTAATACTATACTTTATCAACTAATAACGGGGCTTAAAATGAAAAGAAAGATTTGTTTAGACACATAATTTAGTAAAAAGACTTGTGATAATCTAAAATTGAGTAAAAACTCCCAAAAACACCTTAATCAAATATAAGCTTTAGTGTTTTAAGAAAAGAAAACTTTAAATCTAAGCTGACTGGTAGTATTATGATATAGCTTATGGATTATGCCTACTAAGAGACTATTATCCGAAAATCTGATTCTCCAGATTTCTTCAAATTTAAAAAGGATAGGAAGTTCAAACTACTTGAGTATTTTTCTCCTTTGAAATCTATAGGTAAGCTTTTCCCTCAAGATCAGGGAGTTGGCGTAGTAGAACAGCTTAAAAGTTTAGAAATTGACTAAAGATCATTGAATTTGATAAGAAGAGAGTTTCTTAAATATGACAAAGAATCGACTGGGAAAATGAACAAAGAGGAGTTTAAATTGATTGCTAATAAGATTAGTAGCAAAGAAATAACAAAATTTCATATTAAAGATATTGTAAAACTGTTTTCCGTAAGTTTAATAATCAATTTTTATTTATTTACTATAGAAAGGCTAGGAGTTTGTCGAGTACTCCTTTATAAAGATATTTAGTTATTTGCTTATGTTTTGGACAAAGCCACCAAAGTAAATTCAAATATTTTAATTTGCTTTTCATTTAGTATATCAAAGAATGATTCTACTGAATTAAGAGATTTGATACATTAAAATTAAAACTAGAAGACTCAAGTTAGAACCCACATATTAGAGCTTTTAAATAAACTTCAAGCTAAATTAGAATATAAATATGCCGACCAAAAATCAGCTTTTAAATTATTCAATGTCAACTACTCGGGCGATATATCTATCTCACGAAGAGTTTTAACTTACTTTGGATATGATATAAATGGACATTTCGGAAGATTAAGGCTTAGAGATTTTTAGATTCCTAGATTAAAATTAGGATGGTGGGATTACTTTGAAAGAGTTCTCACAAAATTATACTGAGAGTAGGAATAGAAAGAAGTTTCATAGTGAATTTGAGAAAAAATTGGAAAATAACAGCAATATGGATATATTTACAACTATAAGTTAAGATGATACTAAATCTAAAATTAGTAGATAAACTCTGAATAGGTCTGTCGTCAGGTAATATTGCTAAATTCTATTTAAATTGTGAAAATATGTTATTATTTTTAATATGAATTTACTTATTTCAATAATTAAATATAAAAGCTTAAAATTCCAAATTTAACAGGGAAATTAAATATTTCCCATTTATATATATCACTCAAATAATTTAATTGTTAATAACTTCAATCTAAAATTTCGGGAGATAAAATATAAATAAAATAGAATGATATGAAAAATCAATTCTTTTCATTCGATACTTTTCTATATATTGAAATCTGGTGGATAATCAAGCCAAATTTATAAATAATAATTTTTATAGTGTTTTTTTCTCTCTCAATGTTATTCAATTCAGAATCTATTCTTTAATAGAAGAATTAAATTTAAACTTCTAAAATTGAAAAATCATAACCACGACCCCATGAAGTTAAACAAACTAAATTGCAAAATTAAAATGCATTAGAGGATTATTTATAGTAAATCAAAGAGCCAAACAAGCAAGATAAACTATATATAATAACAACTCTCTAGTCCCCTATGATCACTATTGAAGATTAGCAGACTGATTTTCAAAAGAGTCTTTAAAATATAAAACATTTGTTAATAGGTATAAAATCTCATCTTAAACAAAAGATAAAAGCTTCAATTCTATTTTAACAACTATACGAGATTCAAATTTTTAACTATAAATAATTTAAGAGTGATTTTATTTTTTCATTTTTAATGGCTTTAATTTATCAGAATGATAAACACAACAGGCTAATTAATAATTTATTTATTCTATTAAAATTTTATTAATAATTTGTTAATTTTGACAATCAAAATATCATAATATAGCCGTGATATTTTGTAAAATAGAATTGTAGATCGTGCATATGCAAAAGGAATTAATAGATAATGGGAGTGCTGCAGATAAATAAAAAAGTTATATAATATATGTAGATATAATATTCGTTTTTAACCTGATAGTTTATTTAGCAAAGTAATAGAAATGAGAATCTTGTGTAATTAATTTGCAAAAATTTTAAAGCTCTTAAGTCTAAATCGCACGTCATTTTATTTCGTAGTATCACCATACCACTACTGTTTCTGTTTAGCATCTATTAGCAAAATAATTTGAGTTTAGTCATTAACACATTTTACTTTGGCAATTTAATCTTATCAAAATCTTTAGAATTTTTAATTCTTCATCCATTTATAACTATTATAAAAGAGTCTATTCTGACTAAATTCATTTTATAAATTTAAAATTATCTAAAATATTTTGGGGTTTAGATTCAATACCTAAACATATAGTGGATTTCTATAGAAGCTATGATTTAACTTATAGTGGTATATCATCTGAATAGTAAACTAAAAAAATCTCCAAGAAACATTGAAAACTTGCTTGAAAAACTTCGCACAAACCAAAAGAGTAGATAATTGTAATTATAAGGCGCTAAAAACCATTATCTAAGCAAAGCTAACAAGACTTTTATGGAAGAGTCAAACAACTAAAATTTAATCTAGACTTAAGAAAATAAAGTGAAATAAGTAACATCAAGAAATTTACAGCCATTCCAATTAGATCTTATAACTTTAACACAAAAGACAAAGAAAGAGTTAATAATTTAGATTAGAAAAGTGTAGTAAGTCATGCTTCAATTTATATAGTCAATTTTTAGAAAAACTAATGATCTAATCTTTCATTAATTTTAAACTTCTAACTCAGCTTATATCCCATCTTAATAAATGTTAAAGATAAATATATACTATATAGGGCATTAATCCTTTTACTTACCTCATTTTAAGTCTCTAGAGATATCTTAAACACACACTGGAAATATTTCTTCAAATTTTTAAATGATATTTTGCTTGTAACATCACTATCACCTGTCGTTTTATCCAAAGACTTACCAAAGAAAGCACTTTGAATGCTTTTAATTTTAGCATGGATTGTCCCCTTGCATAGTATACTCAGTGATGAAAATATCTCAACCAAATCTAATATTCCATTCGTGTCTTAGCCGAAGAATGAGTTAAGTTTTCTAAGGGTTTATTCAAGTTTTACACTCTGATTCTTATTTATTTTATTATAAAATTTGGTTTTAAAGTTAAGGTAATTTTCAAGGCAAATCAAGAAATTAAATTCGAAATAAAATTATTTTTCATCTTAAATTTAAATAGGATATTAGTTAAAAATGATTTCTCAAATTTGTCATTGCTTTTTCTTTAAAATAAATATTCTTTTCATAAATAACATTAATTATAAATGTTACTATTTAAAGAATCTCTTATTCAATTCAAATTAGCCATTAATTAGAGCAGAATAGTGTTTCTTATGATTCTGCGTTTGAATGACTGATTACTCATCTTTTTACTTTTCAATATTATAGATTAATTAATCACCCAAAATGTCCTTAATATGTATTTTAATATATTATAATAAACCTTTATTAACTCATTAAGAATATTTAGTTTTATCAATATTGTTTTGAGAAATCTGTTACTTATTATAATAAGATGGTTATATTTCGATATTATTTGTGCTTGAAAAGTTTCTGTTGCTATTTAAATTATTATATATCAATTGACTTTGATTTTAATTTGATAACTACTGCAAATTTTACTTTTAATTGCTTGGCGAAATTTCCAAATTGGAATGCTAGAGATACTGCAACTGTTGAGTTTTACTGAAATCTATTTCATTTAAATTTAAGAATATTTTCTCAAAAATTAGAAAATATTCTCATTTAATGTAGTTTTTATCAATATTTTCTCTGAATATTATAAATTACCCATATAAGACTATAAATTACAATAAATAATTGGATTAAAATTATCATTTGAAGACAAAGCTAATGAGGATTGCTATTTATGGACATATTAATTGATTATTTTCTTATTCTTATTTAATTAAGGTTGACTATAAACTTTGATTTTAAAACTGTTTTGAGCTGTAGGTAGCTATAAACTTAGTGCATTAACATTGTTATTTGAAGTCTAAATAAGATCATATTAATTTTTTCTCTAACTTGTCTATTAGTTTTTATCAAAATTATTGAAAAACACTTTAAATAAAATGTATCCATCCAATTAAATTGTAATGGATTTATGTTCGAAAGTTAATAAAACCCCTAAATCTAACTTTAAAGAAGGGATAGTTAAAGAAAAAGATAAGAAATACATAATGTAAAGAGGGGGTATTATTTTATCAGTAAAATATGGAAGAAATGGATAAGAAAATAAGATTATTTTGCATTCATGTTTATATTATAAAACATAATGAATTAACTTTGTCTTTAAATAAATAAGTATAGGTTGCTTTATTGTTTAATTTTAACAAAGATTTTTAAATAATATCTGCTTTAATAAGTACAGTTATTATTTTGTTTTTACAACTTATTATTAGACTATATGTAAATAAAATAATTTTTATTTATGTAATAGGTTTGTCTTATGAATCTTCATGACTAAATTAGTATCGCTAGCTTAGAAGTATTGATCATCTACTAATGCTGTCTTATTGCTAGAACTTTGATATATTCATCGATTATATATAATGAAAGTTTTTAGATTAGCTTTTCTTTTTGCTATTTTTAAAATATAGGTTAGGTCAATGTGAAAAATATTTTTTTAATTTTAACTTACGCTACTTCCTGCGTCAGTTTTGACAACCAAACTATTTTTTACGCATTAATGTTTGGCTTATTAACTATTATATTGCTGGACTCATTATTCTTGGATAGTTATGCTTTTAGGTGCAGATCATGATTAGATTTTATCTTTTTATTTTTTAAACACATTGTTTAAGTAGGCTCAGATGGTACTATGTACTTTTACATTAATAATCATAGAATAATTATAGAAATATATATTTAATTAAGTTATCAAAAATAATAACCAGGAGTAAAAATATAATAACATTGCAAGTTTAATTAAAAATATGAGTAAAAGGTACTGAGGATTGAGAATCTCATTACATCTAGATTATTGGTTGTTAGCACTCAAGCTGTTTTCACTACTGATTTTATACATCTAGATAATCGGTTTTTTTACTGGGGATATTTAAAACCCCCAAAACCCCTTCAATAGTTTTAGATTTGAAGAAAAATTGTTTTGAATAGTGGTTATAATAGTTATAAAAATATGAAATATGTAGTTGATTTTAACTTAATTTAGTCACTTAAAATTGCTGGATTGCGTGTTAGGATTCTGAAAGTTTATTTTGCTTATCCACTTTTCTTGATATCTCGACTCTTGTGCTTGGCTTGGTTATTATTTACTCTAATCATTGCAAGGCAATCTATTATTATTGATGCCAGAGCCCACAAATCCCAATAAAATCAAAATCTCTTCAGTTTTCTCATTCATTATACTACCAACGAGTTCCCATTATCCGCCTAACCTTGATACACTCTTTAAGCTCATTTTAATTGATTATAGTCATTATTACAAGTGAAAGTTGATCATTAAATTCTCAGACTTTTATTCACTGTGTAAAAAATATCTCATGTGATGCTCTATATTGTCTTTTATACTTAAGATACAATTAATACAAGCTGTTTATAATTACTTTGATCAGTTAATTCTGAAAATCTTTTTAAAGAGTGATAGTCTGTAAGCAATATGATCTTTGCTAATGATAACAGCATCTAGAACAATTAAATGTTAATAATCTTTAAATTTTGATTGAGTAAGTACTTAATACTCATTTGTAAATTCTATCTAGATTTATCTTCGCTCGAGAAATAATCGAATGGATAATCTTTGTAAGCATATTAATGTTCTTTGATTACTTTCTTAACTTAGAAGTCTTTAAAAATCAAGTAGCAATAAAGTGAAGTTTCTAGGAAAATTTTGAATTTTCTTGTATTGATCTTTAATAATAAGTTTTGGAATCAAATAGGAAGAGATTGCATGCTATTTTACACATTTTGTTTCATTATCCAATTCACTTAGCAAAGGTCAAAGATATTTACTTCTTTTTATTTTGGATAAAAGCTTCATTTCATTCTCTAAACTTTTAACTTCTATATTTTTCTTGTTAGCTTTAATATAGGCGTCTAAAAATCTTAGTATTAGAGTATTTCTTATGGCACTCAAAGCAATCGTACCTCCCATCAATTTTATCATGCTATTAGTATAAAGTATATTTGTCTTCTTTAATGTCTTTCATATTCTTGTGTCAGCTAGATTTATGAGTAAAATCTCTTTAATACTTCCCACAATAATATAATTTTACTTCATAGGCTAAATGTAAATTTCATTTATTACTTTCTACTTCTCTCTGTCTCCAAATCGCTTATTTGTCAATTACTTAGTATTTTTAATATCTATATAAATAATAGAGATAAATATTGATAATTCTGATTGATCTTTGGTGATACTTTGTTCACAGTTAATCACATTTCTTTGTATTGTCAAAGGAAAGTCTCAATTTATTTGCTAAAAGTGTTTTTGGTTTTATCGGAAGGTTACAGCTCATATTTAAATTGTATTTAAAATAATAAAATCTCTTCTATAACAGAGGGCCTAAAAATAAATTTTAAAGAAAGTAAAATTAATTGGAGAGATTTATATCACGTAGAGCAAAGAAGCAAGAGATAAGTGATGAATTAACTAAATAAATAGTAGAATAAGTGATAATTATTAGAATAAGTAATAAGTTGATTTAATAGTATGTATTTAATTATCAGGTGCACCTAAATAAGTACGTACTGATTTACAAGGTATTTTTGATTGTTCGATCAAAATTAGGGTGCTCTTAATTAGGTGCTGGCTTAAATTAAAGTTTCTAATTTAGTAATAGCATTTTTGGAGCTGATCTTTATTAATTTAGAACTAAACTAATAATAAAAATATGGAACTTTAACTATAAATTTGATATCAATCTCTCAATTTTGAAGGAAGTTCTCTTAACCTTCTCCATATCCTTCATAAAATTTGACACTATATAGGTTGCTTAAATTTAATTGTAATTATTTCTGCGATAAATTATTCAAATCAATAAATTTAAAGTTGAATATCATTTCTTGGATCTGTAAAAAACATGGAGTCAATGAATGAAACAACGAAAAGAGTAAAGGATTTTAAGCACAAGATCTGAAATCAAGATTAAGAAGCAAGGAGGATTTGCACCGATATCTAGTGCAGCAAGGTAAATATAACCTGCAATAGAATTTTTATTCTGTTAAGAGCTCGATTCTACCAACGATATAATAATCAAAAATATCATTTTTCAGAGCAATACTCTGAGAAGGAAAAATCATTAAAACATAAGCGTTTAGTTTTCAGAGATTCCACACTATCCAGAAATCTTGTGACTGATTTATATGAAGAGCCTTTAAATGACCCAGAAGCTTTGCAGTGACTAGCATCTAAGAAGCAGGTGTCAAATAAACTTCCTGAAAGGTACTATTTCTTTGACATACTTGCATCTATAAAAGAGAATACTTGAAAGAAGTAATCCAATCTCATAAATAAAGGTACAGCATCTTTCCTGATGACAAGAAAATATAATGCATCAAGATAAGTGAAGGATGGCTATCAGATTTACAAAGCACCAATTTCAAATAAGCTTAAAAGCTTAATTTTTTAGAAAAATCTGATTTAGCAATTTCCATAATTAAAGAGGACAGCAATTATTACAAAAAGACAAAGCTGTATAAATGGTATGAAATTAGCAAGAGAGTTTATTCAAATGTTAAGCCAATATTTTAAATGAGCATAAATACTGGCGCTGGCAGCTGAAGTAGAAGCCTATGAGTTTGAAAATTATAAGAGAAAGAAAAGAATCAGATGACATTACCAACGCTAGCAAAAATTTTAAAAGTTCCTAAAATTTTAATAGATATAAGTCTTATACTTATTTATAATATTACTATGTCTCTTAAACCAAGACTTTTAGATAAAGGTTTTAAAATAAATACAGCCTCATCAACTGTATAAACTTAATATTATTATTCTATTAGGCTTTCTAAATTTAATAATAAATATAATTTAAACTGTTCCTGTAAAATAGCTGAATAAATGATCATTTAATTTTCTTGATAAGACTAACTGCTTTGTATGAGATACCATTTAGCTTATAAATGTTTTCTATAGATTAAGCAGATATCTTTAACTCAGGGAACTGCCGCTGAAGCATAGTGGCACGTCGATCAATTGAAAAGTGAGTCCAATATCTCAGATTATTTTTTATTGATGAGATATTCGATATGCCGTGATTAAAATTACTCCTTCTCTTAGACTTGCAACCAAAATATTATTGCTTTAATTACAGATACAGAATACAGTTTGAGCGAACAATTGAGACAATATGCTTCAGTAATATTTCAATAGACTTGTAATTAAGTAAACCTTTCATTTATTCTCAATATATTTCTCATGAAGCAATTTAAACACTTAATCTATGTATTTTTCATCATTGACAACTCAAGGGCTTGATATTTATGACTGGCATTCAATTAATAACCCCAAACTCTGACAAATCCTCTACGGATCAAAGCACTTATAAAACTATTGAAAGAGTTTTGGTATTAGGATTGCATCTTTCTACCTGACTAAATGTCTTTAAAGTATATTATAACTAGTAAATGAATTGCTAAAATTTAAAGCAAAATTAATGATGAATTCTAAATTAGATAAAAAAATAATTTCCATTGAGTTTAAGGTCGTCAAATGCTTTTAAAATATCCAAATCTTCGTTATCCAACACTTGGTTAATGTAGCTGCTATTAAATTTCATGCATTTAATATATATGATTAAAAATTTTTTAAATTATTGTCAAGAGTGTTTGAAACTATATTTAATTACTAGCAATATATAAATTTTCTATATTTATTAAAATCATTATATTTTAATATAACTTCAAATAATTGTTTGAGTATTTTCTTTAGTTAGCAGGGCCAATTAACTATTATTTTTAAATTATTTATTTTTAAAACAAATTATTTACATTATGATTAATAAATATATATTCTTAAAAACTCCCCATTTGCTGACCCATATTTTACCCCATAATGATTATTATAAATTTAGTCTTTAAGTTCTTAAATTAGAAAGTTAATAGTCATATAGATTTATCATGGGCCTGAGTCTTACGGCTTTCTAGTAGATTTTTCTATCATTAATAAGAACTCTTGAGAGTAAGATCGTGGTTATCGGATCTATCACAAAGAGAGTCTGTCTGTTGGTTCATGTTTAATTTCTATACCCCTCGGGAAGACTGCACATTAACGATTTCTTTAATAGATTTTCAATATGACATGGCTCTGGTTTCCTTGGTGACAGGGAGCAGGAGGAAGTTTAGCTTTCTAAAATAAGGTGAAAAGGATCAGAGAATCCAACGATAAGATATTTTCTCGACCAAGGAAAGATACTGAAGCAAAAACATTGATGGACTAGTATTATATCTCAATAGTGATAGTGTGATGTAGAGCCAATTTTTCACTACTATTATCAGTGGAGCAGAACCTAAAAAGCTTTATCACATCGTGATAACCACGGTAAGTAGGTGGTACTGAAGTAAACCAGTTTTTGATGGCATTTTTATCTGAAGACTGTCACACTCCAACTCATTCAAAACCAAACCCCTTAAATAAATGTTTTAGTTAATGATTTGAAGGGTATTCTTGAACTTTAATTAGGGTTAGTAGAGGAATTTGGCCAATCTTTAAAATGATATATAGAAATTGATAGGGTCTATTTATGATGAGAATATTTAGATGCACTGTTTAAACTATATAAAAAGAGCATTATTAAAGACTAAGTCAAACAAGCGGTAAATTATGGAACATTAGAAAAGCAATAACACAAGAAAGCTTACTTCTAGGCATATCTGCTTACTAGCAGTTGAGTATTGAATAACAATTGCTTGAATTTCCAGAAATAAATTAATTATCAAGATTTATACAAGTTTTTTTAATCATAATTAGCATTAATTTTATTAAAATGGAAAATTTATCGAAATTAGGTCGAGAAATGTTACAAATTAATTGACTTAAAAAATTAAGTTCATGGGGTGAAGTTTCCTGGCCAGTGATATATGAAGAAAAAAATATTTTTAGGGAAGTTTCCTGGTCAGTAAAATAAATCTCTTTTAAATATTTTTGAATAATATTTTTAAAAAGATGAAAAAACTTTCAATATTTATTTATCAAAACAATCCTTGCTACTTTTACCAATATTTTCTCATAACAGTAGATCTTAATCTTTCACACATTATTGTCATCATTACTTTCAATTTGATGATCGTTTTAGTGTTCATTTATTGATGAATTCTAATTAAATTAATCTACCTTTGTTTATGCTTATATAATGTCCAGGAGCTTTATATTTTTTGAAACTCTTATTAGCCGTTGTACTTATCCAATCAATTGATGAGTGAACAAAATATTAGATTTATAGTTTTATGTAAGATTACATAAAAATTATAAATAAAAAAATTACTGGCCATGAAACTTCCCTCTGGCCCGAGAACTTCCCCCCACCCAAGTTCAAATATAGTCTATTAATGTAAAATGATATTTTAAAAGTATTAATTTTCACATTCTAATAAATTAAAATAGAAATACATTGACAAATAAATAATCCATAAAGCATAAAAATTTAAAGATTGTTATTACTATTTATATTATATATGATTTGTTGAATAAATTTAAGAATTAATTATTTTTGACTTTAATAATTTTAAAACATCATTTTATATTTATAGTCTATAATTTAATTAATTTCTTAATCAATTAATTTAGTACATATCACTAAATCGTCAATGTATATTTCACTTGATTATATTTAATGTAAATTATGATTGAAATAGTGGGCATAAATTCTTGATGATTAATTTATTTTTGGAAATTTAAACAGTTTTTATCATTTCAATTATGGTACTAAATCTCGTCCAACAAGAAATAAAAATTTTCTTATTAGCATATTGACTTAGAATCTAAGACTTTAAAGTATTCGCATTCTTTCAAAATGACTAGCAAGCCTTGATGCCATTGCAAGTTTTCTGATATGCGCATTTATCCATAGACTATTGCTAATATTTATAGAAGGAATGGTATTACTTTCAAGACCTTCAGAGTTAAGAGAGTGATTTATTTTTCAGTACCATTTTATAGCTATAACTTAAACTATTTTTATGATTAAATGCAGAGGGCTATTGATAATAACATCAAGTTCATACAAGCTGATGAAGCAGTGTTTACGTCAACGCCTTTATTAATAAGTCTTGGTACAAGAAGTATGATAATATATAAGTGCATAACTAAAAGGAAAATGTTGTCACTCGAGCAATTTTATCTGGTATTAGTGAAGATTCAGGCTTAGAAACTTATTTTATTCTTCCTCGATCTATTAAACGAGAGTAGTATTTAGAGTTCTTAAATAAGCTAAGAGATAAGTAAAGCAATCAAGAGATCATCTTATTTGTTGATAACCTCTCAGTACATAAGACTGAGGAGTCTAAGAATGCTTATGAAGAGTTAAAGATAACTCCTATTTATAATGTTTTTTACAGTCCACAATTTAATGGAATAGAATCCTACTTTAATTAAATCAAGGCTCACTACCAGAAGCTCTTGCTGTATCACTAAATTTATTACTTAGCTATCGATACATTTAATTTTATTCAAAGTAAATGATAGAGATTGAGTATAGATAAGATGATAATATGTGCATTGAATGGGAGTATGAATATTTGTTAATCAGTTTCAAACTTAAATTAATGAATTAGTTCAGATGTAAAAGGAATTTTTAAATAGATTTGGCATCTCTTTCATTCTATAAAAGGCAGGTCAGCAAGAAAAGTAAGTTCTTTAAAGACTTTATATAAATCTAAACAGAATTCTATAAGGAGGCACTCCTTCTTCTAGAAGGTTAATCTTCCGTAAAATTACTATTTAGTACTTACATCTTCTAGTTTGTAAAAATCCAGAAAGACTTACCATTAATCCTATAGGATCTTAAATTTATAAAAGTCATGGCAAGAATTGATTTCTTTCTTTTAAACTTTGACAGACTCATGTTTCTTCTCATAGAGCCATCTACTGCATCAATTTCAAATTCTTCTGTTTTTGTATTTCTAAATAAAGACTATTGCTAACTATTTACTCTAACAGCAGCATTCTCTATATGTGAACTTTTGATTTCTCTTTCGCAAGGAATCTAGAAGTCCAGATCTTCCTATAACGTTTTATGATAAATCTTGAATGAAAGATAAGGATGCTTCATAAGTTCCTTTAGCCAGATAGTGCTTATAAGTATGCCTTGCTTCTTTCAATCTAATAGAGAGATAGTATCGTTTATTGAGAGCTTTTTGAATATTTTTTAAAAAGTATTCCTATTTTAATGCACCAAGAACATTTAAGAAGAAACTTTTTTGGGTGGCATGCTTTAGAGTTACTTATAGATATTAAGGTAAACAATCATTTTTATATTTATTAATTAAATCTGAAATCTGAGAGTAGTTTGGTATTTCTATCAACTTCGTCTCTTTGTTCTTAAAAAAATTTCTCTTCAAATAATATAGCTATTAGGAATGGTAGTTTGGTTCCTCCATCGTTGGTAAGAATAAATCAACTGCATATTATGTTTATTAGAATGATTGATTTTTTTATTTTATCATGTAAAGTGAATTATTGAAAGAGATCTTCTTTATTTATTTCTGAATATTGAGATCATTCTTGAGCCTCAACCCTTTATATTTGTTAGTTGAGTGATTCCATCTTTGTTCCTCTTCCTTTTAATGAATTTCAAGTTTAAATAATAAAATTCTAGATCCTAATTGTTTAAAATCATACCATTTAATATGGGTATCTTATAGGAGGTCAACCCTGTAAAGATAAGTGGAGAAAGTTTGCAGAAGCTGTAAAAACTTCAGAGATGGAGCTCCATTTATGTAAATTTAGTTCCATTAAATTAGTATTAAATTTGTTAAATCTAATTATTAATGGTACTATGCAAGTCTACTTTTAATAAGTACCAATTTAATAACACAAAAACTAGTGTCTAATTTTAACACAGTGAGGTTTTAAAGGAAAATTTTCAATCTGGTTTAAAGCTTAACTTCTACCAGTACCTACCTTAACCTTTTCTGAGTTGGTACAAAATTAAAAATAATCAAGTCTTTAATAAGTAAAATTATAAGGATATATAACAAAGAAGTATGGTCTCTTACACCTGAAATTTAACTATGACTTTTACACTAGATACTCTTACAAAGAGTGGTTCTTGTAAATATACTTATAATAGCTTTATCATAAAAATATAAATTTGAATTTAAACATAGTGGCTTGCTTCTTTCAAAAAGCATTTTGTTTAGTATAGGAACTTGTTAGTCACAGCTAAACTTTGGTTCAAACAATAAACCAGAAGCTAATTATGATAAGAGGGAAGCAGAGCTTAAAGCGCTTGAAATTGAAGTCTGTGTCTTCATCACTGAAAAATATAATAAAAGATGGAGAGAAGAGAGAAGTGGGAGTTAAGACAGCAATTATAGATATTTAGCTAAAATAGCAAAATTAAGGTAAATATAATCAATTAATCAAGATTACACATGCTTTAAGTTAATATTCAAATAAATATAAAAATTTAGGCACTCTACTGCATTAAAACTGTTATAAACCTGTTTTGCGGTAAAATACCTTAATTATATAATTAAAATAAAATAAAATTTATTAAATATAGTATTACTTTTTACAAAAATGCATTAGATCAAAGAGTGAAATATAATATATTAAGTAAATTAAACATTTACAGTTAAAAAATAAAATTTTTAAATAAATGTTGCCATATAGAGTGCATGGTTCTAATTTTATTCATAAAATATATTATCTAATTATGATAAGCTATTTCTTTAAAAATTAATTCTATATATAATATATTTTATATTATTTTAATTATATAATTAAGGTATTCTACAGCAAAAAAGTCCTATACATTTATTTATGAAGTAGAGTGCATAAATTTATATATTTATTTGAATATTAAGTTAAAACATTTGTAATCTTGATTAATTGATTAGATTTACCTTAATTTTGCTATTTATTTAATTGAAGATATAAAGGATCAACCTCTAATTAAAAAGTTAAAATTTATGAAAATCAACAGTGCTCAAAAATATTTTAACTGAATTTAGCATCCAGATGCACTTGAATGACCTGCTCTAAGGCAAACTTAATGATTATAAAGAGCATGATAAAATTAATGGTAGGTATTAATGCATTACATTACTTGCGTGCAATTTTATAATTTTCAAGTCAAGAAGCACAAATATTTCCTTAATGAGTTGTTAATTTAAGATTAAGATACCTATAAACTTGTTCTAGCCTAGATTAATCAAATACTTTGAATCTCATAAATAGTTGAAAGAGAAGCTCAAGAGGTTTAAATGATATGAATCGAAGAGCTAACCTGCCAATAGTGCAGTTGTCTTATGTTTAAAAAAGAGAGCTATGTTTATCTCTGCCCTAAATGAAATTTCAATTAGCAGATGTATTAAAAAATATTTATACATAAACGTTTCGACCAAGATAAAACTTAGAGTGGTGGATGAGTATGAATAAAAGATTTATTCTTTCAACTTTCTTATTAAGAGTAAGCAGTATCAGGATGAATTTGCCAATAAGTATATCATTCTTAAAAAGGAGATGCAAAAATTTACTTAAGTTAGATGGTGTTATTATTGGTTTTGGCTTTATGGCTGTAAAGTTAAAGAAGTTTGAAATGAGACTATGAGAGCATCTATTTCATAACAGACATCCATATTACTTGAATGAAATACTTTCATAGTTTGCAAGGGTGTCAAAGAATTTTTCATAGTCTAGGATACTTTCACAGTGATTAGAAGCAGAAAATATTATACTAAACATCTATTCATTGGAAGCTGTTATAATTTAATTTAATAGAGAATTAAGATAAGAATTTAGTAACATTTGCAAAAATTACTTAGAACTTGAGGATACTTCCCATTAAGAGAATATTTTACCAATAGTACTGTTTAAAGAGATATTTAAGGAGAAGCTACTATAATATTAGAATGTAATATGGAAATTATGGGATTAAGCATGAAAAGTAATCAATAAATTTTAGCTAAAAAGCATCTTAAATTAAATGACAAGTGCTTAGAAATGAGAAAGATAGTAGAAAAGATAGTTGTTAGTGCACCAGCCTATCAAAGAAAAGCATTAGATGATCTAGCCTCTAGAGACAGCAAGACTTAAGAGATAAAACAAAGATTAGTAGATAAAAATTTGTAATATTTAAATGATTTAAATTTTATTTGATGCATATTAGACAACATAAAACCTGAATTTTTTCTACTAACCCCAATAAGAGCCCAACTATAAAATCAAATAACTTAAACTCCAAATTTAAAGGTATAGGGGTTAAAATTATGATGAGTTACGACTAGATTGATGGTTTGATTTAGAATTATCTATTGATATGTTAAAAATAATTCGAGTTGATTGATTAACAAGTCTTTAAGCTTTGTTAGCATGTGTATTTGCTTCTTGTTGTAGTCCCCCTCGTTATTATCCATAAGAGTGATTTTCTTATTCTTACTCGGTCTAACTCTATACATTTTTTTGCTTATTTACAGTTTAGCAGGGTGATTTTTTTGATATTTTATTATTTCCTCAAATTAATTGTCTTCTTCTTTTCTTAGCTCTATTTGCTTGATTAGAGGTTTATCGAAGTTTGTTTTATTAAATTTACTATAATTATATTGCAATATTTTAAGATTTTTAATTAAACTTTATGTAATTAAAAATTCTAAATAGAGCAAATTAATTCTTAAAATTCATGTGATTCTATTTGTGCTTGTTATAGATAAATACGCATTTAATCGACGTTGGGTTTTTGTTTATCCTTTATAGCTTCATTCAATAGATTACCTATAAAGAAGGGGATCATATATTCATAAAAATATGCTCAGAAATCATTTCAATAAAAGAAATAAAAAAAATATATTTCTGTCATATGCCTCTAATACTTAGTTAGTAGATCAGAATATATAAACCTCAAGTTTCGCAATTCCTTAGCTATGTACCGAATATCTAATTGTTTTTATCTTTGCTTTGCTATTTGCGAAGAGTTTATCTTTGAATCTTTTATCAATACTCAATTGTTTAAAGCAATCAATTTTTCTCAGGAAAGATTTAAATACATCTGTGAGAGTGTAATCAAGCTTTACTCTTTTTTTGAACTAAGTGAAGATTAAATGAACTCAAAATAAGAAAATCCAAAAGTATATTAATTTAGCAATGCCTATTTTAACTTTTATTAACAAATGAAAGATTCTTTGTATACTGTAGACTGTTAACTTGTAGGCACTGTTTTCCATTTAAATCTAATGGTCTAAAGTCTCTCTTTCATTAAGCCCGAAATCCCTAAATAAATATCTTAACTATTTTTGTCTCTAATGCTATTTTCAGAATTTTTGTTTTGATCAAAGTTTTCATCTCCAAAGGCTTCTAGACTGTGTTGAGCGTTATCATTTAGGTATTTGCTTGAGTTAAACCTATTTTTTGGCTAATCTGTCTTACTTTTGGAAATACCTCTATTTTCCTCATCATTATATTATCTTGTAGATATTGCTTTAGATTCTTGAAATCCTAAGCGTCGCTTGCTAGTAATGCTAGTTCCCATCGTATTTATTTCATCTTAAGTTGCCGTTTAGTAAACTAAAAGTTAGATACAACTTAAAGAAATCTTAGTATAAGTATACTAGTCTTAACATGAAACTTTTATAGTTATATAATGATGGCTTTCTTCTAAAATATAATTGTAGGAATAAATTCGATTTGAGAAAATGAATTTAAATTCAATTAATAATATTATTAAAATAATGGCAGTTATTATTTCCAAAGTGAGATTCCAATTAAAATCTAAGTATTTCTTACGGTAGATCTCGCAATTTTAGCTGAACTTTGATATTGGCAATATTCTTCATTCATGCCAAGAAGCGAGATATTTATATTTTGAAGTGATTCCCCAAAACAGAAAAGGGGTTTTTCTGGCTTGAGCGATGAGATAAATTCATTCTAGCAATAACAACCACCATCTAATTTTTAATGCGCTATCCAGAGAGAATAATAGGACTAGTTTTTGGTTTTTGGAAACATTTTCCAAAAACATTACTGAAGGTAATTAATATATAAAAACTTTTAATTTAATTTAAATTTCCCAATTCGAATGCATTCCTTCAAAAGTGATTTTACTTGAACAAGCATTTAACTAATGAAGTAAAATAGATAGTTTTTTGTAGGTACTATATCAAATTTAGCGCTATAACGAACAGCAAACTCATTAATCCTCCAGGATTTTTAAGAGCATCCAGAAAGTTCATAGTTGTCCTAGACACTGTTTTAGCCGTGTCGTCCATTTAATTGGTAATGGAAATAAAGTAATTATTTTATCCGACTGCACTTAAAACTTGATTGTTTAAATAATCAACCCTTGTTTCTATGCAAGTCTTTGTTTATGTATCATCCAAAAGCCATGAATCTTTAAAAGTTGCCTCATCAAAAAGTAATAAGAAATTAAAAATTTGATTGATTAGCATCAACCATGGCACTAAATTATAACTTTCATAATAATTTAAGACTCATTTTTACTGAGCAAGAAATTGTAAGATTAGCTAGTGTTAAATTAAGAAGTGATAAAGTACGGTTTGTGGAACTTCTTAATAGGGTCTTCAGATAAATCATTCTAGTCAAAATAAGAGTTCTAAATGACATAGCACAATTTCAAATTCGCAGCAATTCTTTTTTATTCTACTTTGCTTTTACACTGCTTAGTTTTATTATACTTTGTGTCTAGATATTCTTAATAGTAAATTATTAAATTTTATTCAATAATTTTAATTATAGTGTTCAATTGATATATTTTTATGAAGAATAAAGTAAAATATGCTTAGTTGCAGTATAACACTTAAATCTGTATTTAGTTAATAGATTGAGTTACTACCAAGAAAAATTAAAAAAAATCATTAAATATTTTGAAAAGAAATAGAATCGATTACTTTTATTTAGGATATAAGAAAATTAGATTTATTTAAACTCGATATAAATTTAATTTAACTTGCTCAATAAATAAATAAAAATATAAATAGTTGGAGCTGAGTGGCTTCCTTGAAGTTATAAGAAAGTTAAATAAATTAAAACAAATAATTAATACTAATTAATTTGACGGGCTAACTTTGGTTGGGCAGTTTTAAATCTTGACTATGTTTAGATAATCTAAATTATTTATTATATACTTTTAGAATATATATTTTATTTTCATTATTTAATTTTTATTGAGTGTTAATCTAAAGAGCCAGGATATAAGCAAAAACGATCATATTTGCATATTGCTTGAAATAATAATATTTTTTATTAAATAGTTCTATCAAAATTATATAATAAATTAATTAGGTCAATATTTCAACATCTTATTGATACCTAATTTTTTATTATGTGCTTGGCCCTGCTACTTCAACCCTTGGGAAATAATTTTAATTTTTCCTCATATCTACATACTAATCCAAATTCGCTTGTAAACCTAAATAAGTTAGTAATTTATTTTATTAGAGTTTTACTATATCCTAAAATATGGAGTAATATATAAATTAAATAGAATAAGAAATAAAAAATTCCTTATAAATTAGTGAATAATAAGTTTATATCAGGTTCCCTCTCGAAAAATATATATTCAAGCTTGAAAGACATATTGAAATCTTTCTTTGTGAGATTTTAAACGCAAGGATCTGACGAGAGATCGAATAGATAATATGAGAATTAGATATTAGTCTTTCTGTTAGTTAAACTTGTTTATTATTTTACTGAAAAATTAAAATTATAGTAGGATTCTAATTTATAGTAATTTAATTCTATTTTTTGGCAAGTTTACATTAATCATTTGTATAGTAAGAAAGTAAAAACTCCTATTCCCACAAGTAAAGTAACCAAGCCTCCAATAAAATATAAAAAGAAAACATATCAGAATAATTTTAATTTGGTATTGAAGTCAGATTATTTATATAATTCATAGATGAAAGACTTAAGATGTCGATCCCTATTTAATATTCAAATTTTAATAGTAAAAGATGCTAATAACAAAATTATAAAAATTTACTTTTGTAAGTTAATGAGACTGGAATTCCAAAAACTCAAATAATGATAAATTTCATCATAAATTATTCAAAATTTTGAAATAAATATGCAATTATTTGTTTCTAAAACATCGAGTCATTTAACTCCTTTTTGCAATCTATAACTTAATGAGCACTTTTTAATGGAGTTAGGGTTAACTCCACCCCCTCCACTTAGTTATTAATTATTATTGTTAGCACTCATTTTCATGAGTTTTTTTATATTATGAGGGCTTGGAATAATATATTTTATATTCTAGTCTGGGAATATATATGAATTCAATATTGTAGGAATACAATTGAAATTGGAAAAAAATTGAAATTAAATTAATAAAATTACAAATTAGTGGCAGTTAAACTTTACCAAATTTAACGATCTTGGGCTCATTCGATAGAGAATTTAATTTATGAATTTAAAGGTGTTTAATTAAAGTGAAGTTATCTCGCTCTAGAGATGCGATAAATTAGTACTGCCAATAATAAAATCCAGCTAATTTTAGATTTTCTATTGAATGAGCCCAAGTTCGTTTAAATTGGTCAAGTTTAACTGCCACTAATTTGTAATTTTATTAATTTAATTTCAATTTTTTTCCCAATTCCAATTGTATTCCTACAATATTAAAGAAATAGAATGAATATATTTTTTTAAATTCTAATGCTATTAATAATCAAAATTATGATCTGTTATAAAGCAAGTTAAATATTTATTTACATATATAGCATATATTTAGAATTAAATTAGTTAATTTTGGCAATATAAGCAATCATTTTAAATTTAATTAAAGTTTAGATAAAGTTAATTGTGAACAAAGCACTAAGAATGCTTGATAAATTCATTTAGTATACCATAACAATATTTCCAGTTTATTAATATAGATTTTCTTACTTATTGCTTTTTCACTTCAATCTCAACATTTAACCTCTTTAAATAAAAAATACTTATTTTTATTTAAAAATACTATATTATTTTAAGTTTAGTTTTAAGTGAAAAGTAAATAATAAATATTTTTAAATTAATTAAAAATCAAACTTTGCTTGCAAGAAAACTAGTTATATTTTTATGTACTTATAATATAACAAAATAACTAATCGTTTAATGTAATTAATATTATTGAAAAGTAGATTTCAATAAATTTTTAGAAATAATAATTAGATGAATATATTTTATTGTTTTATTGATTAATATACTATTGAGTAAAAATGAAAAGTATGAGAGTAATAATTTATCATTCATATTAATTCAATATTTTTAAATGAATGGATTAATTATCACTATTCTTAGCTTACATGATTTTGGAGCCTATATTTTATCATCGTAATGTAAAAATATAGTGAATTTTTTTTAATCTCATCTATCTATGATTATAAGACTTGAACTATTTATTTAATATTTAATATTAAATTTTATATTTTTTTAGGAGTTGTTGTAATACTCAAATATATTTTTTAAAAATTGAAACATTTGGATTATATATCCAAATAAAATTAGGCTCTTTTAATATTGTTTCATTGAAAATAAGTTGAATTTTTTATTTTTACTATGACTTTCTTCTCTTTTAACTAAAAAAATAAGTGAATTTTATAATGATTTTGTAGTGTGCTCATTATTGCTCACAATACTACATTATATCTATTTTTTCATGTTCATATCCTTTTAGCTTCTTAGCTTCAATAATAATGATTATTAATCTGTGCTGAGTCATCACAGAAGACATAGTGCTTATAGTGTCAGAATTGGTTATTATATCTTAATGATATAAAAATTGATGCAATTATTATATCATTCTTATTTTAAAATGATTTTATATAAAAAACATATCACAGAATTGTTGTTTTATTACATGGTTTCTTGAATAGAGAGCTTTTCCTTGGCTTTATGCAATTACTGTAAATGTTAAGATACTTTGTACATTCGCTAAGCTATTTTTGATTTATTATAATTTAATGTTTATCTTAATAGAGTATAATATTATTATTGTTATCAAAACTTACACTTTGGAAAACTGATTGGGAACTTCATGCCTTCTAACTAAAAACTCAAGTTTAATTTAATAAATTTAGGAAGCTTCATTTAATCACTGACTACATAAGCCAAATCTCCAATCTTCAGTCTTTCTCTTAAATTATAAAAAATTATTTGATTTATTAAGTATTTAAATATCTTTAAAAAGGTTTATTATCATTCTATTAAAATTTATTGAGTTACTCTAATTGTTCCAAACTAAGGATTTAAATATAAAAACCGAGAATGATAAAATAAGCTTTACATTATAAGTTATTTGAATGTAAAAATAATTATTTTTATCATTTTCTATCGATAATAATGTAAAAGAATTGTCAAATTAAGATTGTAAATTATTTTTAGTGCATTAAACTTAATTTGTAGTTTTGATAATTTTGATAAATCTGGCTTCAAGCTCTTTTTGTTTAAATTTAAATTCAATGGGAAAAGTGGGCTTCATACTTTCATCATAAATGTCTTGCCCCCCATCATACTAGCTTGATAATTATAAATAAATTTATAAAAATAGTTAAATACAAATTTATAGATACATTTTGTGTAAATGATTACTAATTTATTTGATGAGATACTTACGTCAGAGGATGCATTAGAATTTAAGGTCTCATTCATTAACTACGAGACTTAACTCTGAGTTAGATTAGACTTTGATTTTTGGATTCTTTGCTTTTACTGCATCTAATTGCCAGAATTTAATCATTTCGTTCCATTTTAAATAATAATATTATCCTAATATTTAAAATGTAAATTAGATAAATCTATTGCTTAAAAGAATAATAATATTATCGATATATCTAGCATAATTACTATAGATTTATATATTAATTTATTTACTGAATGTTTAAATTCAAAGTTAAATACTATTATCAAACGCATAGCGATTTTATCTCAGTTAAGACAATTATTCAATCCAAACTAAATCAGCATTTATTCACGATATAAATCGTAATTTACTATCTACTTATCAGGAATTCTTCTACTATTTTCAATAATTTATTTGAGTTTAGAAATTTCCAGAATTCATCTGTTACTATTGGAAGTTTTAGTTATTCATGCCATTTAGTTATTGATTTTGTAACATCATAGTCATTGAAGAGAACTGCGATGGCTATAACTGTTGTTGCTATTGGATTCTCTCGGTTTCGTTGTGTCTTCTGGTATCATCCAAATATATGGAGCTTGTAGTATATTAAAAGATCTTAATTTAGAATAAGTCTAGACTGTGAAAATATTTTCTTAGATTTTTTATGTTTTTTAGAGACAGTATCTTTGAAGAGATATTTTAATTTACTAGTACCAATGACACACTACTTTTTATTGCTCAAATTATTTGAAGACTGTCTTTATTGCTGTTACTACTAATATTAAAGTTGAGAACTCGTGCTTCTTTAATGTTTCAATCCTTGATTTCTACCCAATTATTATGAAGAGTAGCAAATAAAACTATTGCAATTGGAAATATATATATTTTTAATTTTAAAAGAGTTAGGAAGTAAATTCTAGCTCTAAAATTACTAAGCTGAGGCTAGTAGTAAATTTAATGTGGAGATATTTTAAGTGTTTACTGACTTCAATTGATTTTTATTATTATTAAGTTATAATCCGTTCTATTATTATTATTAACTAGCATGCTTTTAACTACTGCCACTGTTATTGCTGCTATATGATCTAAGCTTGATGTTGATTCGAAAGATAAAATTAGTAGTTTACAGGCTCATCTTAGAGCTAACTGTACATATTATAAGCATTCATAAGATTTGAATGATCTTTAGAATTTGAAGATTAAGTTTACTTAGTTTAAGATAGTAGCAGTGGCTGAGTGTTCGATTGATTTGAATAGTTTACCGCATTCTAGTGATTAAAGATGTCAGTAAAAGCTTAATTCTGAGCTTTTGAAGTTATAGAGCCTTAGTTTCCCATAAATTTCAAACTGTCATTGAATTCATTCTCAAACTTGAATATTGATATTAGTCAAAGGAAGCTTACAGGTTGTTTGGGGTTCTTTTCTATTAACCATTATACTTCAAGCTTTGATTTTGACAAGAATTATATGACTTTTGAAGAGTCTTCTGCTCAAGTGAGACCTCTTAGTGATTATTAGCGGCTTTCTAGTAATTTATTTGTCTTTAGAAAGCTTAACATCTATCTTTGAGTCTTGTCTTTTCATCGAAAGTTTCCTCACCTTCCTCCATCATTAAGCTTTAAACTGATGCTATTTAGTGCATTCCAATTTGCTAGATCTACTTGATGGTTTATGGGACTTTAGCCCACATATTCCTTTTAGTTATGAATATCAATGATTCTTTCATAGGTTTCATTCGCCATCTAGTACTAATTTTGACCAGGTATATTTGTAGAAGTTAATTAAGAGATGTCATTAGAGTTAATGAAATCTTTCACTATCATTCTTGATCCTCTCTCAAATTCTTTATGGCTTGCTCAATTGTCTGCGGAAGGATTTTGATCTCTCCTGTGAGTATTCTGAGTTTACTCTTACTTTTTCATTTGATGATTATTGGTGTGCACAATCATTTTAGCATCACTATATTTTTAAATCGAAGATTTTTTTCTCTTTTATTGCTACTTTAACTTAACTAATGAAATGTTTACAATTCATCGCTTTGTCTGTTCTGTTGCATAATTTTCTAATCATCAATTGTGTATTAATCAGATGGAATAATGTTGCTCTACAGGTATGATGAGGTATCTCTCAGTACTTTACTCATGTCAATTATGTCAAATCTAACTTCTTACTATAAGCAAACTATCCAAGAAGCTTGTGGTCATCGTGATCTATAATTTCACATTTTGGTTGAGATCCGCTATTGTTTTCTTATTAATGCACATTATTAGAATCAGTTATATGAATTTAAGTTCGCAACGCATTTTTTAAGGAATCTTCACAGTTTTAGTTGTAATCTGAATCCATTTAGAATTACTACACAACGCTCTGATAAGAAATTATTTTAATATAAGTAATTAGCAAATAGCATTCCATTTTGGCTTTAAATGTAGAATCTTCTGCCTTTCTCTTGATTTATCAATTAGATTCCTTTATATAGTAATTGCTCAATCTCAATTAATCTTTCTTAAGATTCTTGTACAATTTTCTATTGATCTATTTGATATCTAGTTTACAATAAATAGTGATATTTCTCTATCATATTCTCTTTCTCATTAACTTCCTTATCAGGCTATTAACTTTTTTTTAAATATTTGATTAAATTATAATTCTGAATTAGTATTACAAAGATAAGGTCGTTAAAATCTTAATGATATAGACAAAAATAAATCTATAAAAATATAATAACTTAGCATCTTCATCTATTCAAAATATTCTTACAATTCATTATTTAAATTTTCTTCTTTGGCATTTAATTTTTCTTATGATAGTTTGAATTCTTAAGAAATCTATTATAGCTATGTTTAGAATTTTAGTTTTGGTTCTTTAAGTCATTGTTTATGTTTTGAAATTCTTAGTTTTATTTTTCTAGTATCTCAGCCAATGTTTAATTTAATAAAAAGAGTTTTTATTAAATTTATTCCAAAAATATGATAAATAATTAATTTTCAATAATAACTATGAAATTATAATGATTAATTACAGTTTTAATGATTGATAAAAATTCCATAAATAAAATAAAACCTACTTGATTATATCTTCATTATCATCTCTTAAATTCTCAACTTACAGCCTTAACTCTCTTTTTTCTTCTTGGCTTGTGCTTATCATTATTTTGGAGTATGGCTCTCTAATCTGTCATTCAATTTTACTATGTAATCAATGGATAATGTCTCTGATTTATTTTATCATTATAAAATATTAATTATAAAAATGAATATAAGTAAAAGTATTTAAAGGGGGCATAAAATCTAATAACTATGATTACTTCTTGTCCTACAAGCTTTTAGAAGGATGAAAGGGTACAAAAGTATCCAGAGAGAAATAGGAGTTAAGAATTCCACAGTCAAATAAGTAAAAAGATTTCACCTAAGTATGTTGTTTATCAAATCTCTGATCTTTCTAATCGTTTAACTGTTCTTATTTCTAGTCTAGCAAATCTTGAAAGTTCTTATTGTAATTTAATCATCAATATTTGATATTAATCAGAGATACTTATGAGATTGGGATAGTAATAATTTTTTATTTGATGCATATAAATTTTACTGATAATTATTGTTAGATCTGACTAGTCTCTAATTAAGTTCCTATTTTTCTCTGACTAAAGTCTCAATGACTTAACTTAATTATTTTATTTTAATAAATTATTTCAATTTAGCGAAAGTTTACTCTTTTTTGTAATCCGTAAAATAACTTATTATTAATTTTATTATATTTAATTAAAAAAAGTTAACAGCTTTTAGTTCTGCTTCATCCTCACTGCTTGTCTTTTTTACTACATTAGCTACCACTTAATTTTTTATCATTTTGGCATTTTAATCAAAGCGAAGGTTACTGAAAGTCTGCTCCAGATTATTCTAAACTGGAGTTATGCAAAGTATAAAATTTATATTTTCTTCTAATAGATAAATTAATATATTATAGAATAAATAAACTAAGATCATATTTTATAATTACTAGTATGATGGCTGTTCTTGAGTTTCCTCCAAGTGAAGATCTCAATATCTTAGTTAATGGGGGAATTTCTATATGGTATGTGCTGTTCATTAATAATTGTAAATTATAAAGTATTTTAACGATAATTTAATTTAATTTTGATAAATATATTAATTCATTTTTCTTTTCCTTCAGCTTTTAAGCCATAACTTGGGTTAGGAAGAATAAACTCTTATTGATATGTTGGCCTTCTCTTACCCTCATCTATGATGTATCTTTCCTGGTCTATGGACTTGAACCCTAGCCAGTTGAAGAGTCCTAATTAATATGATTTGAGACCTTCTCACTACCTGCTAAATCCACAAAATTTAGCACTGATTCTGTAATCACATTAGCTGACTCTTGTTTAGAACCATTTGATCCACAGGCTACTGAATCCACATGTAGTTAAAATAGAAATTTAATGAGATGTAATCTGAAAAGAGTGTGACTCCTAGAGCTTTAATGATTCATTTAAGTCTTTGCATAGTGTCTGTTTACCTCACCTACTCTTAGTAAAGCTAAGCAGTCTTCAAACGACTAAACAACATTCTCTCTTAGTCCCTTGACTACAAACTCCTGCCTCTAAAATTAAAGATAAATCTTTTATATTTATTCTTACCTTAATATCTTCTTATCTTCTTGAAGCTCAAGTGGCTCATGGAAACTCATTTCACTTTACTCATACAGCAAATCGTAAACAGCATCATTATAGATTTCAAAGTATGAACATCTTATAATGTAAACTTTTCAAGGCATGTTATGAAAAGATTCACGATTTGAGGTTGTAGCTGTTGGATCATTAATAATTTGCAGTTCATCTGAGAGATAAGGGATTGGGGATACTCTAGCGTATAAGTGTGATTCATTTTTTATTATTAAAAAGAGCTCTTTAAGTGATTGAATCAATATTCCCTCTGTTCCATTTGTTTAACGTTGTTCTCCCTATTTAAGCTATAATAAATTTATGTAAAAAGAAGTTAATTCATTAAAAAAATGATTTTAATTTATTGTAATTCTTGAAATTGAGATGTCTGGCTGAGTTGAGAACATTTATGATTAATAATAGGAAAATCAATTAATTTAATTAAAATTGTAATATATTAAAAAGTATTCGTATAGATCAGACGCAGGTGGAAGAACAGCACTTACTTTAAATGTAAGTTACAAAAGTGCATCTTTAATTTTTATTTTAAGTAGTGCTTCACTAGGCAAGAGAGAAATAGAGGGGACTTAGAAGACTTTAGATATATTGATGATGAAGATGAAGACGATGAAGAAGAAGATTAAACAATATTAGAGAGATTTACATTTCTGATTAGTATAATAAGTTTTAGCTTTAATGTTAATACACTAATCAATAATTTAAGGTTGTCTTTTTATAAATCATGATTATTAGAGTGCGAATACATTTACAAGTCGTCTTGATCTTCAGAGCATATTCATTTTTCTCTGTTTAATTGCCTGGAATGCCCCCAAGTTATAGACTCATTAACACGTTTGAATGAATGGGATCTTAGTTATTCTATTCTTAGCCTCCATACATATTTTGCTTATTTTTTAAGCAAAAATAAAATTAATCACTAAGAGTAAAACTAACTCATTTTTGATGAGATAATTCTTTAGTGTATTTTAATAATTTGTATTTCATTTTATTCTAAGTGAAATCAGAGATACTGCCTGGCACCTAGCCACTACCAGTTTGAATTAATTGCTGTCCACCAATTGAGAGGAATTTATTAAAGCTACCAATAGGGTTGTTTCTTGTTTTCATATTTTATTGATTTGTAGTAGCAGCTATGACTGATTGTTATTTGTATAAAGGTAATGGAATACGTGTCCCTGATTTTAAATAATTATTTAAATGCTAACTTCTATAACCGAATAAACATATAACAATTCTTATATAAAGAAATATACAGTCAAAATATTGATGTTAAATACTTTTTTAATAACTAATTAGTTCTTGCCGCTGGCACTATTCTTGATGTGTCTGGGTGTCTTTGTAGTCTGTATCCTGCCAATCTGTGAGAGTGTTGATCTGTGGTTGGATAATCCATTGCCTTTTTTTAAAGCTTAATTCTAAATTAATTAAGAATAAAAAGATAAAATATTCTAACCTGCTATATAGGTATTTCTCCTAATAGGTGTTATTTTTTAGCCTGTACCACTCTTATGACTGGATATTGGAGAGATTTGCTTGTCAATTAAATTAAGTATTAAAGATGCAATAAAACAATTCTAATTTTTTTTATTGTCATTTGGTTCAGTGTTACAAACAGCATTTGAGTTGAAATTTTAGATAGATGTGGTATGTGAGCTTGACCCACCTAAAAAGGAGCCTTTGAGAGTCGTTTTATGTCCTCTACTTAATATTTTACTAATAACTTAATAAATCTATTGATAAATTATTTGAATGATTTAATCTCTACTAAAACCAAATCTTTGCTGATTATTCTGATAATTAAACATAAAAATCTAAGCAGCTTGCTCTCTGATTTCACTCTGATATTTTCTAAGCATCGTGATTTATTGATAAATAACAGCAAAATTTAAATATATAATGCACAGTATTTTATGATTAACTTATTATAACAAAGGGAAAGTCTTACCAGCAACAGTTTGACCGTACATAAATATGGTTCCATTAATGCCCTCAAGAGAACTCTTAACGATTTCTTTACAAACCTGAGAGTAAACCTCGTTGTTAGGTGTATTATCATCGAAGCATTTATCTATAAAACAGTGTTATTGTTAAAAATTCTTTGAAATATTATATAGGTGACGAATAAGATCACAGAAATAGAACTATAATAGAAGAGAAGAGCACATTATTTAGACAGTTGTTTGAGGAAGTAAATAAAAATAAGTGTTTAAGCTGGAACTTACTGAAGGTGTAGGCTTTATAGTGAGTACCACTGCCTATAATGTTTGCATAGGCTGTTGAAGCATAATTCATCATTTTCTATCCGTTTTAGAAATAGAATAATAAATAGCAAAGATAGACTAAATTTTAATAATTCGTATGAATATAAGGTAAAATTTTTATTAAATTTAAAATATTGATGATTTATAATAAGAAAACTTTAATTTATTAATTATTCTAATAAACTTAAATCTAATACTTTTAACACTATTCAAAAATGTAAATCTGATAAAAAACAATTTTATATTTGTATTCCTCCTCATCTCCATTTTCATCCTCATCGTAGTCACTGCTCTGTCCCCTCCAAGTGTAGCCTTGCGAAGCTTCAGTCTGATGACACCCCAGCCAGGTCCAACCAGGTAGGACCTCTAAAAAAAATCTTCTTAGATATCTTTTTTGAAACTTACATTTTAAGTGAGTGCTGTTGGTCCACCTGCGTCTGATTAGAACGAACACTTATTAATATATTACGTTTTAATATTAATTAAACGAAAACTAATTATAAATCATGATTACTAAATATGAAATTTTTTAATAAGTAAAAATAGATTTAATTATTGGTAAACTTGATAATTTTGGCTTTATGTTAACAAAATAAAAATTTAATTAGTCTTTCTTATGACCTAAGTATTTTAATTTCTTGTTCTACTAAATTTAATGTTCTTCATTCAGTTAATTTATTTACCAACCACATCATCTTAAATTATCAACTATAGCAAAAACTCATAATTAGATAAAATGAAATCGATAAACTCATAGGCTTGCATATTTACTTTTTACAATATAATTTTATCTTTGTAAAACCTATTTGAATTCAGCAATATTAATTTGATCTCAAATCAATGGCAGTGATGTCAGGCCACATTAGTTGGCAACTCCAGACTAATTAAAAATCTCCTTTATTTTACGCTTCAAAAATTTTTCGTATTCCCTCCTTCATAATAATCATCAACTTTTGTTTCTCAGGAATCTTGATTAAATAAAAATAAATAAGTAATAAACAATTAATTGATTTAATAATAATCGGAATACTAGAAATATGTGTGGTCACTCAAAAAATATGTAAGTTATGAAAAACATATCTACAAATTATTTATAGGAAACACAGAAAAGTAAGTTCATAAAATAGCATAAAAAGTTGCATAAATACAAATAAATTGGCTAGATGGAGTAAAATGTGAAGGTTACTGAGAAACTAAGTAAGATGTATCAAGTTATTAAATTTAAGGAATTATTTTATTAGTAATTAGTTTGATTTATTTTCATTATAAGATATATATTTCCACTTATTTTTTATAAAAGTTGCGAGTGCGCAAGACGCCAGTTTACATGTTAATTCTATGAGCCACCCTGATTTCATTAAATTAAGTGCCCTCATTTTGGACTACGATTAAGATTCCATTGAATGTAATCACAGCTATTAAGTAGTCGAAGTTAGGATAATCCTCCATAAATCTGTATGGATCGTCCTTCGTTAAGAATTCCTCATCAGAGACTATAATAGAGGATTAATTGATCATTTAAAACAATATGAGAAAATGTTTTTTACTAAAAGTATAAATTACCCAAGTAACTTACAAGTTTTTTGTTTAATTTACTCTAAAATAGTAGTATTATCATTAAAATTAACCATTATGTGCACATCCTTGATTTAAAGTCTATCTTCTAAATATACAAACTTTCTTGTTCTAAAGTGAGTTTTCACAACGCACATTAAGCCTTGATTATCTATGAACACAGTAAGCCAAGATTATTATTTATGCTTAGTTTATATGCTAGATATAAAAAGTAATCATGTATATATTTGATAATAATAAGTTTAAAATTGAGATTTTATGTCATAATATAAGTTTTTTAATTATTTAATGGATTAAGAAAATATTCCTTTTTTGGCTTGTGCTTATCTGACAATCCATGTATTTCAAGCATCTATACAATAAATATAAATTTCTATGTTTAATCTTTATTTATTATGTTTAAACCTTTGAATCTATTTAGCGTTGCCTGTCAGCAATTCAGTAAAATTTACATACAGATGACATTAAGGAATGCTTTCATATATATATCAATAAAATTAAGCCCACTAATTTGATCTCTCTCAAAATATATTTTAGATTTATTTATATTGACTATAATATATAAGCATTTTGATATTAATCGCATAGTAAAGTTTATAAATCTATAAGAAGCAATAACCTGCTATATACTTATTCTTTGATAATCATTTATTGCGGATAAAAATTGAGCAAACTTTTCATGTGATTTCTACTTTCCATGATCATGTCAATGTTTGAATATAAAGTATACACTTCAATGCTCATTAAACCTTCTTTCAGTAAAAATAGATTTTACTTAATGTATTTATGTATAGATTTTAAATTAATGGCAGTTGAAATATAAGAATAGAGTCTTGGAGCTATCTAAGTTTGGTAAATAGTGTCGGTAATTATTCACAATTGCTAGTGTTTGATTGCTGAATTAGTGTTAGTTGAGCATGTTTAAAGTTTAAATTATTATGCATAATTTAAATTCTATCAGATTAATTTTGATTTGATAAGATATTGAAATAAGTATTAATCATATAAAATAATATTCCTGAGTAGACTAATTCTAACATAAAAAATTAACAATATGTTTTTTTTAATCAATCAGTAGGTTATATATTAATATTAAGCTAAGTAAAAAATATCAAGAATTTATTAAGTCTCATTTAAATTGACTGATAATTTCAGCTCTAATATCTAATTAAGAATTGGATTTAATTTATAATATTATCCAATTTTGATGATATTAATTTAATTTACTTTTAAAGTCTAATTCCTTGGACTATTTCTTTATTGCTTAAGTTACAACATAGGAGTTGCCTATGATGTATTACGCTAAGTCCCTTATTACGAAGTTTAATGAAATAAATCAGCATTGAGTATTTAAATGTCTGAGTCTTTGGAGTCTTTTCTTGGCGTAAAACCTTTATTAACATCGTTCATAACCTTCTAAATAATAAAATGTTTTAATTTTCTATTATAAGTCATAATCTTTTGTAAAATTTATAATACTAACATTCATTTAAAAAAACAAAATTATTTGTAGCTGTGTAGTTTATGGTGCCACGTCTTTGCACTTAACTAGTAAATGTTAATTGGGACTTATATGAATCTTCCTAACTCATTTTTTTTCAAAATTAAGTATTTACTGATTGTTGTTACGCATATTTTTTATCGATTTAATATTATAATTTTCTTCAATTTAACTCATATATTTTGTAAGAATAAATATAGCATCATTCTTTAGTGTTGAGATGAGAATTTATTTTTATTCTTTCTGGAATGATCTAGCTTCTGTATTACGGATTCTATAAGAAGTTAATGAATAAAACTTAATGATAGAAAGAAAAAGATATTTTTATTATCAATTTATGAGATTGACAAAGCTTTAGTGTTTTATTAATTCTGTAATGAATTTAACAGTAGTGATTAAATACTAATGTTTTAAACTTAAATATTATCATAAATAAATTTATTATTAAATAGGGAAATTGATAACTTTATTGTAGATTTCACTAAGATATTCTCTTTTTTGAAAATCTTGATAATTAATTAGCGTATAAAATAGATAATATGTCAGACATCGACTCCATCATCGAAAAGTGCATCGACGACATTTGGTAAACCTACGACAAAGACAACAGCGGTCACCTCGACAATTCAGAGACCAAGGCCTTCGTCAAGAACACACTCACCGAAATGGGAGAGAACGGCGAGTTCTCCGAGGCTGACTTCGAAGCATGCTTCAAGGAATTCGACAAGGACGGCAACGGCACTATCTCAAGAGCCGAGATGAAGGTCTTCATCAAGAAGGTTCTGGTCTATGAGCACTGACTTGACTTGAGGGTGAAGTCTTATAAAGATTCAATTTACTCATAATTATTGCAATAAGGAGATTTTATTTTTAGAAGTGACCCTTCACCCGCTCTTATTATTGTATTCTCAAGCTTATAGCACTGATAAATTTTTTAAAATTTAAACAAAATCCTTGTCTCAGTCTTTCCAAATCTAATCTATTTTAAGCGTTACTCCCTTCTCTGCTATATTAATGTCGTATCTTTTCTCTATAATGCAATCTTTAATCAAGTATTATATTTCGATATATATATATTTATATCTGATTAGTTTTTCCCTTTCCCTTTCAACTTCAACTTCAACAGATTTAATCTTTCCTATGTATTATTTAAAGTCTCTAATAACTTAATAATTAAAAAGTTGATTTAACTTTTTCAGGAGAATTTATTCGAAAAATATCAAGCTTGCTTCATTTTAATGCAGATTACTTACCGGAGTGAAGAGAAACATCATGGACATTCTGCTTTCTATGAATTATTAAAAAGCCTGTCTTAAAATTGCTCAAACCAGGATAAATGAATTCAAAAATGGGTTATTTTAAGTTTGCCTAAATTCCATTTCCAAAGCAAATTGAATGCAAACTAAAATTCTTATATACCTTCTCTAATCTCAAATCCCAAATAATTATATCAAAATTTTTGCAATTCATTATGAATACAAATTCTTGGAAAGTTTTGAGCTAATAAAAATATCTTAATTAATTTTCAAAGTGCTTTGTGAAAAAAACCTTGATCATGTGAGTATTTACTTTTTCTTAGCTCAATATTAGGGTGAAATATTTTTTATTTTGGTAAACTTTAAGGTATTTGTAGAGTATAATTACTAAAATTTTGATGACTATATATACTTTTAGGGCTTTAAATTTCATTTACCATTTATTATGGTTATTAATTTTCATTTTATACGTAGTCAAGAGAGTATAAATTTTTACCTTCTTTCAATGTAAAAAAAAGCTATTTCATTCGATTATGATGAACTACAAACCAGAATATCACAAATATTATTGAGGCATAGCTAGTCGACTGTAAGATTAAAATGTATGTTTTTCTTGTTTGTTATAAATTCATGTAGATTACTATCAGCATGATTAACATTAACAGGCAACTCAATGATCGGTGGCATAGGTCTCTCTATTTGATAAATCATATAGGTCCAAACTCTAATCTGTCACAGATTTTGGGGGGTACCTGTCTCACCACCACACTTTTTATAAAAATTTTTTTATTCAAAAAACTCATAGTCTTAGTCTAATTTGGGTTGAAATTCACGAATAAATTAATAAAAATAATATTAAGTAACTTTTACGAAGAGAAAAAATTCAAAAAAGTATCCTCTTATCAGAATATTTTAGTTATTTTCTAATAGATTATTGCACGAAAAGTTGTAATATTTTTTGCATTAAGATATTATAATTAGTAACAATTTTGAATTTATTAACCTAAACTCATTTTTATAAAGGTTGAATTTACGTCATTTAAAATACGCTCAAGATAATTTTATATTTTAATTGTATTTTATCAAGTTTAACTCTTAATAAAGAGCAAGTTATGTAAATAAATACGAAAAAGTTTTAAATTCATAATTTATTTCACAATGGATTAAACATTTCGTGCCATAATGCATGTTAAAATAAAATGAAAATTATAATAAAAGTACATTTATTTTTAACTTCAATATAATTAAGTATTGCAAATAATTATTTTTATTACCTTAATAGTGAATTTCAACCCAAATTTGACTAGGACTTTGACTTTTTTGAATAAAAAATATAATAAAAAGTGTGGTGGTGAGACAGGTACCGCCCCAGATTTTTAGTAACTGTGATGAATTCTTCAGATTTATAAGAAACTAACATGTCTACTACCCCAATAGAATCAGAGAAGGTATCTTTGGAGAATTGTAGCTTAGAATCAAAAAAAACTTACTTGTTATTCTTTATTATAACTCAGAAATTATATAGGTAAAAAGAGAAAGTTTTGATAAAATTCTAATTCTTCTATATTTATTGAATTTGTTAATCTGTTCATGGCTTACTACTTCCTTGATTTGTAAAGAGCTACTTCGCTTAAAATTCTTGTCATTACTATTAGATTCTTTGATAGTTATTTTTGTCTCCCCAATATTCTACACCACTGGAGACTATTAGAAATTAAAACTCATAAGCTGCTTGAAAGTCTTGACAGCTTTGAATTAATTTTAATCAATATCGAATATTGCTATTTCACTCTCTGTTATCAAAATAATTTCTCTAGTCATTGGGTTTAAATCGAAGCTCATAATTTGTTTGGAAGTTATACATGGCAAAGTACTATGAGAAATTTAACTCATTTGCATGTGTAAAGCATTAGGAAAAGAATACTAGAATATTAATTAAATCATTTTGTTATAATCTTTTTTTTTACTAAGCTTAGTGGGAAGTGGGGATTTACAAAACTTAAGTATTTAAATCTTGATTTTTTCTTGTTCTAGAACCACTAAGTGAAGTTGGACGAGAAGGCCTTCAACTACCTCCAAAATTACTTAACTTTCTGGTTTTTTGAATGTTTAATAATAGCTTGTTATTATTAGAGGTAGGTGAAAGCGTAAATTAGCTTTCTTATATTTATATTTTTAATTTAATAATTGATTTAATTCTGCAATCACCCTATATCATTTAATTTAGATAATCTTAATGCTATTTATTTAAACTTTGAATTTACTGATTTTAATTAATTTTTATATGTACTTTCTTCGAAAAAACCTTGAAAAACCTTGATTTGAGTGAGCAAACACTCTTCAGAATAATCATCCAACTTTCTTAGTACGAGGATATCAAGGAGGAATTATGTAAAATAATTGCTATATAACTTTATCAATTCTTCTAATCATAGCATTAAATCTAATTGAAAATGGTTTATGATTAATTTAATAATAAAAAATGATTGATTATATTGTGAGGATCTTGAGCATATTCAAGATGTAGATAATGAAAATGCAGCAGAGCAGAATCTAGCATTCTTCCTCTACATTATTAGAGATATTCTTGTGCATTCTGGTTTCTATCCAGAGATCACTCCATAGAGAAAACTTCAATCAATCCCAATTCCATCCTGTTAATTTAAAGGACTCTTTTATATTTGGATATATGATGATGTTTGGGATTAGGGTTTAGTTTGGTTAGAGGCTTAATTTTTCACTTGTTTTTATATTTAATAAATAAAATAGAATTATAGCGTTTTATGTTATTACTCTACTATTTTCAATGCAATTTATGTTAGTGTATAATATTCTATAGAAATTTAATTATTTGTTTTATGCTCTATTCTCTAATTTTATTTAATAATTCTTTTTAGTAAGTTTTATCTGGATCTAGAAATATCAATCATTTCAAGAAGAAAATGAAATTCTAATTCAAAGAAATTATAATTTTATATTTAAAACTATTTTATTCAACTCTATTCTTCTTTTGTAAGTTATTTATTTTCAGCGAGATATTAAAATAAAATTCTTACAATTTGATGAAAAGATTCTATTAAAGGGGAAGACTTTTTTTGAAATAGGTTTTAAAATTTATGATATGTTCTTTCCATTAGTATATAAGGCTAATATATGATAATTTAAAAGTAAATTATGTATTATAAACATTTATTGATAATGTTTATTTTACAGGAATTCAACTAATTTAAGTTTTTCTTATAAAGAAAAGAACATATGAGAAAGTAACAAGATTTTGAGATAAAGACAACTTTAATTTTTATTTTAATTACTATAGAATTATATAGGATAGTACTAATGTTGAGACTTCAATCAAATTGGGTAGTTACTTAATTATGTGTTTTAATAAAGTAAACATCTTAACAGGAGTGCATAATTCTTAAAATCTTAATTATAATAACCATCCTAATATAGTTAAAGATTTATTTGGTGGACCTATTAAACATCCCCAACCTCTAACAAATTCCCTTCAAATCTAAGCACTTATAAACCTCACTAATGGGTTTTGGAGTTTTGATTCTAGCAATAGCAACCACCGTCTCATTTTTAATGCAATATCCAGAGAGTATAATATATCCAGGGTTTGGAGACAATTTCCAAAAACATAACTGTATGTAATTATTAATTAATTAATTTTAATATAATTTAATTTAATTTCCCCAAATCGAAGGTATTCCTACAATAATATAAATCTAATAACCTCAATAATGATTTTCATCTCGATGTTTTATCTTTAATTACTTATTTAAAGTGTAAGTTTGTATAATTTATGCCAATTTATAAGGATCGTAATTTTTTTAGAATGTAAATTTTTAAGAAGTTTTCGGCGGCCATATAATTTGGTCGTATCTAGCTTGCTAACGCCGCTAGCAGTCTAAGTATTAGTTTCACGGTCTCCCTCAAGGACTATATCTAATTAAAATCCAAAAATATAAATATATTATTGCATTTTTAAAATACCTCCAAATTCTATACAAAATCAACAAAAAAAGACTATATTAGTAAATTTTTGGAAATAGATTTAATAAGTAATCTTTTGCTAATTTTGATTTAAGCATATAGCAAATATTTTACAGGAATATCATTTGAAAAATTCCTTATTCAAATTAATTGCTTATTTTAGTAATACCTTTAAACTTAAATGCAAATAGTACTCAATCAAGCTTAATTAAATTTATTGAATAAAATACAATTAAAGACTTTATATTTAAAATTTAATATTTTTTCTTTTAAATGCATAAAAGTAGTTAGAATTAGTTTATTGTTTTCATTTTATAAGAAATACCAGAGAAATTATTTATATTTAAATATCTCTTAATCGAAATCCATGAAAATGAAATTAGCTTTTCCTATTTATAATTATAAGCTTTGTTAACCTTTCAATACAAATTTCAAACTCAAAACTTATTAGATTAGACTATATTCCTTGTGTTTTAAGGTTTAAATTTACAGATATCATGGAGAGTGTCAGGAAAAGAACATTTAGTTTTCCCATACAGATTCACTTTATATTTTAATAATAAATATATTTTTAATATAAATTGATAATTATTTTTTTAATAAATGGATCATTACCATACGAATTGGTGACATGCAACAATGCCGTTTTGTGCCCAGATAACTTAAAGAGAAATACTTGTGTATGGCAGAGATTTAAAGTTAAGCAAATTTTTTTAATTAAATTTTTAATTAATGAGAGATATATAGTAGTAAACTGATAATAATCCAAATTAAAATTCAAATATATATAGTATACCACTTTTAAATGCTTTAATTAGCTGTTAATAATTATAAATATTAAATTCTTTATAATTAAGGTAAAATTTTTGAAGTATAGAATGAAATTTAAATGCAAATTAAAATTAATTGACATGAAAGCTCATATCTCATTTCCAACAGACACCCACCCAACCCTTAAGTTATTCTCCCTTGCAAACAATTCTAAATAGTGTCCACCTGGGCAAAGTTTCTCAATAATATCTTTTAATGCCTCTGGTTTTGCAGAGTTTTTCCCAGGTATACTTTCAATTATGTCATCAGCAGTAAATGATTTCATGGTAGTTGGAATATTTCCTTTTAATCCTATGAGACAAATCTCTTTGCTATGACGAACATGATAACCAGGTCTTTTTTTGTATTTCTTAGTTTAGCCTTTCTTTAGCCAGCAAATTGAATCAACAATTCTATAATTAAAAATGTTTAGCAATTTGATTTCCTTACCTGTAACCTTTCAGAAGCATGAAAGCTATTGCATCAACGAATTTCTGTGCCACTGTCCACATGAAAAGGTATCCTTGGTCTTGCAAGTCTTCAATTTCAAGCTCATAAAGATCTTTCATAGATAAAGTCTAATAAGGAATAAATTGATTCCCACTTTCAGTTTTCAAATCTATTGGCCAGGCGTAGTCAATTGCTACTGCTGAAAATTTTTATCCATATATCTTTTGATGGACGCTTGATAAACTTTTGCAGAACCCCTTTTTAGTTAAATCTGCATTAATTGGAATCGAGGGTATTTTGTTTAATTCTTTTAAGTTATTTTCCAAATTTTCATCTACTTTGTCGAGGATGCCTTGATAAGTTTCTAAGATTTCATCGTATTGCTATCTTTCTTGATCAATTTGTTCTTTTATTTTTTTGAAGTCTATATCGCTTTATTACTAAATTTGTTGAATAGTTTCACTAAGAATCATCTACTACTCTGAGTATAAATAATTTATGACTTCTTCCACAAGCTCAAGAAGATAATTAAAGCATTTATTTATAAATTTATTTACAGTATGCTGCTTTTGTAAATTATCGTTTAAGAGATTATTCTTGTAAACTTAGATTTAATTCACAAGATTTTTCTTTGTAAATTCAACTTAATTAACCTAGTTATCTGATTAACTTTTAACTCTCTAAGCAATCTTTTTGTTTTAGTTTTCAGGAGTGACAAAATCAATTATTACCTTCTCAGCCTTTTTATTTTATTTCTAAATTTATAGGCATTTAATTAAGTGGTTAATCATCTAATGCTTGCATTAAAGCTGCTCATTGACTTCACTGAAAAAAATCGGGCTTCCTATCTGTAGTTATGTTAATTTTCTCTAATTAGTTTAAATACCCATTTTCCTAAAATGTAGAAAGTACTTAGTTAAACTCTTATCTCTCAACTTCCATTTGTTCATTACCACTTTCAAATGAGTCGTAGTCACGAGTTTTTAACTTTAATAAATCTACAATGTATTCTGATTTAGCCCTTATTGAATTCTTTACTTCCGATGTGTCCGAGACTTATATTTTTTGGCTGGTCTTTTGATAATCTCGACCCTCGGCTACCTTGAAACCTTAAAGAGAAATGTTTTGATTTGTGAGAAAAGTTTTATGTGAGGTTATTACATGGCCTCTAATATTTTTGGAAGACAGAAGTTGATTTGGCCTATTTAGTTGGCTACAATAAATGCAGAGATATGCAGTTCTGCTTTCATTATCTTCTTGTTTTTAAAAGCATTGTTAAGATTAGACTATTTGCCTCTACCCATTGAATCGATATTAATTTGAATTTACTATATCTATTGATTAATTTCTTCTTGAATTTATACAAAAAACTTGGTTTTGTAATGAATATTTGATTTAAGGTTTTGAATTGTTAACCTTTGATTTTGAAAGAATTTTCATTTCCACTTTTAATCTATTCTAAACATATTATTATAAATTGGTAATTAAGTTAATAAATTTCTAGGTAGTTCGATCTCTTATTTATTTCATTACTTTAAATTAGTGAATTCTTTAATAAAATAGTCTGGTTAGACTTTAATCATAAACTATGTTGTTTTATTAATTTGAATTACTCTTAAGTTAATTTGAGGAACCTATATAGCGTTCTACAAATGTCAACAGTATTCTATTTTATAAGCTTTCGTATTAGTAACTACAGTATTTTATGAATAAAATGTTTTAACTTTAAACGAGATTTACTAAATGTTTCCACCTAAAATAAATATTTTATTATCATTATTTTGTTTGAGCGGATATCCGCTCTCAAATCCGCGGATATCCGCGCTTGATTTTAAAAGTAACAAAACAGTGCTTTGATAGTAAAAACTAATTAATATCTAATTTCTTTAGAAAATTTTAAACAAAATTGGCTTGATTAACAAGTTCATTTTTCATCATTATTTTAATTGAGATTGTTAAATAAAAGATCTGTTAAAACAATTGTAGATGTTGCTTTAAAGTTCTTAAAATAATAAATTACTCAATATTATTGAGTTGAAATTAAGGATTAATTTGTTAGAGTCAAGTACCTAATTTAGTCTTAAAGGCTGACCAACTATTTATTTAATATACAATTTTTAATATAAAAGCAGAGAAAACTTTTTTTTAAGTTACCATTTTTTTCCTAACTTATAATTTGAAAGCGCGGATATCCGCGGTATTTTGAGCGGATATCCGCTCCCCTTAAATAACTTTATTATATATGAAATAAACAGTATAATAGGGGTTCAAGGTTTAAGAAGAAATTTTTCATTTATAGAAATAAGTTTAATGAAATAAATTTACGAAAAACTATAATAAGCGGATATCCGCTTTATTTTAAAACAGGTAAAATTAAAAATTTAGAACAATTTATTTAGTTATTATATATTTTAAAGAGACGTCTATGCATCAGAAACATATAAAATTTGTATGAATTTTTATAAAATTATAGTATTGCAAATAATCCTATTTAATTTTATGAGGAATAAATTTATATAAACTTGCAATAGATAGTATTTATATTAATTGAAATTATTTGTTGAATTTAGAGTGCGCGGATATACGCTCTTAGTATTCTCAATAAAAATATTTTAGCTTTATGTTTATATAAGATAAAATAAGTCGAATAAAAACTTTAAAATACTAGAAATTAACTATTTTTTATAGGGAAATTTTTATTATAGCATTGAACTCATCTACATTCAATGACTTTTATATAACTTTGGAAATAGTGTTATTTAATTTTAAAGTCTTTTTATCCAAAATTAATATAGTCTAAGGGTTAATGTTTGAATTTTACAAATCTTTAGATCTGAACTTTTAGATTTTGATTAAATAACCTTATAACACTTTACAATTTGAATAAAATTACTCCATTCCCAATTCTTTGAAAGTAAATAATAGAAAGCTTTAAGCAAATTAATGAATAAATTCATATAAATATTTATTCTTGAGACTTACTAGAGTTTACACTTCCGTGTAATAGAATCTCAAGTTGGCAGTGTGATTCAATTTCAAATGTTCTATAGACTTATGTCATTAAGTGCATTAGTAATAGATTTTATGAAACATTTTTGGGCCCATTCGCAACTCATGTCTTAAATTTATTCAGAAAGCGATTAAATCTATGAGTAATGCACCTTCTACCGGTTTTTATCATTTTTAATTTGAGCATTTAATTAATTTTATGTGTTTAATGAGTTGTAAGTTATCCCTCTTTTTATCTACGCAAAAAACCTCTCGACTGGAGCAAGCATGAAATGATAAGGACCTAGATACATAGTCGGTATATTGAGAAGCCTGAGCTTTCTCGTCAAAAATTCACTTCTGTGGTAGGATGCATTATCTAGCATAATAATGGTAGTAGCTCTCCAATTTTAATCGCGGATGTCTAAATGATTTACCAATTGCAATAGGAAGTAATAAACGGTTTGGCTACATGTTTTCCCTTTGTTGACAACAAAGAATGCTTCGCTTTGACTTGTGAGTCCTGCAAAAATTCCTATTTGATCTAGTCTTTTCGATTAGTGGTGTGATTTAGTAATCCTCTTGCCTTCCATGACTTTGACCTATTTTGGCTGAACTTGATTTAGCTTTCATCAATATTTATTATAGTTTTCCCATCGAAAATGTTTTGGATATAGTAGAACGCTGCTATCTATCTCTAAATCTTAGACTTTAAAATGTTAACTCAAGGACTAAGATAATATTGCTTTCTAAAGCTAAGGCTAGTCTCTTCTTTCAAGAATGTTGTTATCCTTGAAATAGAAAGTTTAAAGCCAGTTAAATTCTGCACATGCTGCTAGACTTCCCTGCAACTGTTGAGGCAGCCTCTCGTCATAATGTAATCTTATATGCAGCATTTGAGGAGAGGTTGTAACTACCTTTATTTAAATGGAGTATGATTTTTAATTGCTTTAGCGCTTGATTAAGCAGAATTTAATACACTTTTATTTATCTGTTTGTCATTTTGTAGCGTCATTACAAGTTGCTTATTGGTACCTTGTGCTCTTCAATTAATGTATTTAATTTCTTTTGACTTGGAACTTTATTCTGGTCCTTGTATTTTATTTTACGTTTTGCATTTGTGACTTTCAGATTACTTTGGCCTATTAAATCAAAGTTTGTTGAGCTATCAATGCTAAGCTAGATTTACCTTTCAATAATTTTTTATTGGTCT